>PVIC010012833.1:9187-39095 GCA_004025085.1 Thryonomys swinderianus | reverse complement strand
AAAACAAAACAAAAAACAACTTTCTCTATAAAAAAATGATGAAGGGCCAGAGATTTAGTTTGGTGGTTCTATGCCTGCCTAGCAAGTGCAAATTCCCTGGATCGATCCAGGTAACCACATACAATGATATGATATTGGGTGTGGTGACTCATACCCACCAGCAATCAGTACCACGCCCCACAATGCTGGGGATGGTGGCTCACGCCTGTAATCCCAGCACTCAGGAGGCAGAGGCAGGAGGATTTCTGAGTTCCAGGCTTGCCTGGGCTACATAGTGAGCTCAGGGCCAGCCTGAACTACAAAGGGAGACCCTGTCTCAAAAAAACAAAAAAAAGATGGAAAGTAAAACGGCTGGGAAAATAATGGGCAGAAACATAACAAAAGGTTCCTGCCGACACCACCAAGACATAAGTCTACAACCACTTACACAAAATTCAAGAGACCCAGAGGTAACCAAGACAAAAAGAAAAAGTTAAAACAAAGGACAGGGATTCATGTTACAGTGCTGAGATGGTAAATGAGTTTTCCTTGATTTCCTTTATCACAATATGTAATGACTATCAAACAATAGGCAAATGATCCTAACAGAATGGTAAAATACCACAGAAACAGAACTTACACCTTAGCCAGATGTGGTGGCACATGCCTGTAATCCCAGCACTTGGGAGACAGATAGAATTGCCAAAAGTTTAACACCAGCCTGGGGTACAGAGCAAATACAAGACCAGGTAGGACCATACAGAGAAATCCTATCTCAAAGAATAAACAAGGAAACAAAACCCCTCAACCCTCACATCTCGATGGGCAGAAATGAACTCTTAGCATACCCCATAGCACCAACATGATGCTTCATACGTAACACAGTCTCTAATATTTGTAAACTGTTGACCAACTATTTTCAAGAAACAAATTTAGAACACAACTAAGACAATTTAAAATAATCATTAAGGCAGACTGGGTGTAAAGCCAAGTGGTAGGGTGCTTGCCTAGCAAGCACAAGACCCTTGGTTTTCTCCCCAGCACACCAGGAAAAAAAATCATTAAGGCAATGAGAAGACAAGTGTGTTTGAACCAGGATATCTGCTTTCTACTAACAAATCTAAACACTTCTTTAATTCAGTGCTCTACAGGCAACTGTTAAGTCTGTTAAATGTTTCCCAGGCCTCAATTTGCATACACAATCTAAACAGGGCATTGATCTAGAATTTATATTTTTTACTGTCCAATTAAAAAATTTACACATTAGGGCTGGAGGGTTAGCTCAGTGGTTCCAGAGCCTGCCTTGCAAGCGCAAGGTCCTGAGTTCGATCCCTGGTAACCACATATAATGCTGGGCGTGGAGACACGCCCACCAACAATCAACACCGCATACCACAATGCCGGACATGATGGCTCACGCCTGTAATCCCAGCACTTGGGAGGCAGGGACAGGAGGATTGCTGAGTTTGCGGCGGCTTGCCTGGGCACCATAGTGAGCTCAGGGCCAGCCTGAACTACAAAGCGAGACCCTGTCTCCAAAAAGCAAAAAAAAAAAATTTACACATTAAAAAAAGTACATGTATTTCTCTTACTACACATCTGCTATTGCTATTAATAATAAGGAAAATTCTGTTTGACTTCACAGTAAAACAAAGAAGGGGGAAACCCAGATGCTCAAGCAAATTTATTTTAGGTAATTCTTCTTGATGCATTCATATGGGAAAATCATCATTTCAAATTTGACTTTGTCTTTAAAAATGGCTCACTAGGGCCAGAGGGTTAGCTCAGGGGTTCCGGCGTCAGCCTCGCAAGCGCAAGGACCTGAGTTTGATCGGTAACCACATATAATGCTGGGTGTGGAGACACACCCACCAACAATCAACACTGCATACCACAATGCTGGGCATGGTGGTTCAGGACTGTAATCGCAGCACTCCGGAGGCAGAGACAAGAGGATTGCTGAGTTCGCGGCGGCTTGCCTGGGCACCATAGTGAGCTTGGCCAGCCTGAACTACAAAGCGAGACCCTGTCTCAAAAAGCAAAAAAAAAAGGCTCACTAAACATAAGTGGGAACTTAGCCACACACAAAAAAGAAGAATAGGATTATAGGATTAGACAGGCTGAACCTTGGCTCCTACAAATTTAATGCAGTATGGCATATAAAATACACCTAGAGGACTAGAGGGTTAGGTCAGTGGTTCCAGCGCCTGCCTGCCTGCCTCGCCTGCCTGCCTGCCTCGCAAGCGCAAGGTCTTAAATTCAATCCCCAGTAACCACATACAATGCTGGGCATGGAGACTCACGCCCACCAACAATCAATACCACATACCACAGTGCCGGGTGTGGTGGCTCACGCCTATAATCCCAGTACTCGGGAGGCAGAGACAGAAGGACTGCTGAGTTTGAGGCTTGCCTGGACTACATAGTGAGCTCAGAGCCAGCCTGAACTATAAAGTGAGACCCTGTCTCAAAAAGAAAAAAAAAAAATACACCTAGAATCATGCAATTGGGAACAAATACAGAAAAGGTAAATCAGACCACATCTAATTTGTAATGAAAATTTTCATATAATCATTTATCAAAACTAATGCCGTGCTGGGCGTGCTAGCTCACGCCTGTAATCCCAGCACTAGGGAGGCAGAGGCAGGAGGATTGCTGAGTTCAAGGCTTGCCTGGGCTACAATAGTGACCTCAGGGCCAGCCTGAACTACAAAGAGAGACCCTGTCTCAAAAAACAAAACCAAACAAAACCTAATGCCTTAAATTCCTGTTTCAACCTCTTGGATGGCTGGAACTACAAGTGCATACCATATTATGCCTGGCTTGAGTACTTTTTAGCCATTTATCCTTCTTGGCTCTATTTTACCTCTATTTATCTGCTCCTCTTTTACTTACCTCTGCTTAAAACAAGAGAGGGATAGCACTACTGTCTTGTATTTTGAAAGGTTTCTCAGAAATATCTGAGAAAAAACATAGTTTAAGATGAGTTATTTTTCACTAACATGGTATAGCAGCACCAAAATGTAAGTTAACCAAATAGAACAGCCTTCCAAAATCTTGAAATGCCCCTCAGCTCAGAAGCCTGAATGCTATCATCATTTTAGTGGACTACTCTAAGATCTTCTTTGAAGGACTTTATTTAACTTTCTATGAAGAGCTTTGAAATCTGCTTCTTAAACTTACTTACATTCCCAATATTTTGTTTTCAAAGTTCAAACTTCGATTCACTAAGTCTTTTTAGTCATTTGAAACTGTGCAACTCAGATTTTTAAGTGGACAGAAGACATACTTACATAACAGCTTATCTTCCTCCTAAATGTCTCCCACACAAAAATGTAAACACAGTAAATTCTCTGTGCATGAAATCCTAAGACAATGTATATATTAAAATGGCCAGTCATGTCACTGTCTGATATATTCATGATATAAACAAAAAACTGCACTCAAGTCATCCAATAACCAGTAATAAACAGATGCGTTTGGTCATTTTATACTGGAGTGTGTGTGTGCATTGGGGATTAAACCTAGGGGTGGTTCCACCATTTTTATTTTGAGATGGTCTTGTTACAATGACCAGGCTGGGGTTGAACTTTTGATCCTCCTACCTCAGCCTCCTGGGAGGCTAGGATTACAGGCTTATAACTTGTTTTGGTGGGGTAAGATGCTGGGCTATTATTCTGACTACTCACTTGACAAATAAGTGCCAGACACTAGAGAAAAACACTAAATTTAAGACACATGGTCCTTTCCCTCAGGAATCTCAGAGTGTGGGGAAGACAGACATTAAACAAATCATCCTAGAGCTATGTATATAAAGGAAATTGTGTTATGTGCCATGAAAGAAATAATGGAGTACACAATTTAGATAAGGGAAAAGAACCAATTAAGGAACTCTGACAGTGGTATTTAAGCTGGATCCTGAAAGATGAGTGAGAGGCTTGACAGGAGGAAAGCTGAGCCTCAGGGCTGCATGCACTTAAGCCTTCCAGGTAACTACATAAGCCTACCAGATGGAACTAGGACATGTGGGAGCACAGTCAGCAGACCAACTCAGATTGCGACTAGAATCATATCAAAAGCACAGTCCATGAGCAAATGAATGTATCCAACAGAGAAACAACAGGACTTAAGAGTCATAACCAAAGAACATAGAACAATTTGGAAAAGAGGACATGACATTAAATGATGACTATTTATAATAAATTTTAAAGTACAAAATACACAGTTGCATACACCACATAATCATAATCGTATTTTTAAAAAGCTCAAGATTCAAGAGAATATTTGAAATAGTATACTATTAATAACAGCATTAATGTAATTACTAAAAACACATCGAGAAAAGGAATCTAGCAATTAGAAAATGTAATATATACAAGATTATTAAAATAACATCTCTAATAAAGTATGGTCTTAATATGAGTTAGTGTTACCTTTCTTTAACGAATATAATGCTGAAGTGAAGAAGGTCAAATAGCCAGGAGGCTGGGGTGAGCCGCTAAATTCAAAGTACCCAAGTACTCCAGGCTGTAGAAGCAAGAGCACAATTAGGTGACTGAAGCATTTCTGGCACAAGAGTGACATGACAGTGTAAGTTGACAATCAGTGTGTTTTGTTGCATTTCAGTTTTTAGAAAGCCTAACCACTTGAGCAAAGGTGATGGCTGGGTTGAACTTGTCCATTTAGATACCATCATTGTAAGGCATAGTGGGGCAGCAGCCTTCCCAGAGCAGCATGGTGGTAAACCACATGCTTTAAACCATGTGGCATGTGGCTGTGTGCATGTGCCAGCCTGACAGTGTGCTGATGTCCTGTTTCAAACCTACGATTCACAGTCGTCCTCATTCAGAAGCCTGTCACTGTGCTATCTCTAGCAGTCCACTCCTGGATGTTAAACAGCTTCAGAAGAACAGTCACATGTGCTCAACTGCCAACATTCTTCTTGTCTTTGCTTGTCCAACCAATAAAGGTTATAACCAGGCCACATGGTGGTGAAGAGACACCTCTGTAACCTCATCTACCTTAATTAATTATATCTGCAAAGATCCTATTTCCAAATTCTGCAATAGGGTCACATTCTGAATTTTACTGCAGACATGGATACTGAAAGGACACTAGCACCCTTGTTTACTTGTTTACCTGTTGCCAGGTCTGGGGAGGTAGCTCTAGAGTTGAGTGTGTCTAGTATGCATAAGATCCTGAAGTCTAGCCCAGCAATGCTAAAAAAATAAGTTCTCCTGATTGTTATCTACCTCCACAGTTAACTCCACGAAACAAAGAATCTCTCTTGTTCATAACTATACTTCTAGCTCAGAGAGTACCTATCATAGAGCAGGCAAATAATAAACATTTGTTAATGACTACAAGGGAGCTGTAAGCCCAGCACTCAGGAAGCTGAGGCAGGAGGTTCGCCACCAGTTTGAGACCAGCATGGACCTCAAGGCCAACTGAACTACATAGTAAGACCCTGTCTCAAGAAGCGCCCCCACAATAAATAAATAAAAAGAGTAATAAAAACAAAACATTGCCCAAAGATAGATAAATGTATAGGACAATTATCTTCCATCAGATCCACAACTTAGCAAAAAACAAGGTAATACCTTGACCAGTTTGAGTTTTTAATACCAGTCCTTTGTGTATAGTATATTTAGAAGAGTAGCTATTTAGAGAACCCAGGCAAATCCTTTTCAACAAAAGTATTTCTTGCGGAAGTGGGTACCACTGGTAGTATAAATTTCAGAGGATGGAGCACACACCCTCTAGTGGCCAATGAGAATAGTTACCATGGCATGTTTTCACTCAAGAGCTCTTGAAATATTCCTGCATTAATGTTAACTAACACCTAAATTATGTAAAACTACTTTCTTCATGATACTACAAAGCAATGAACGGACAAAAATGGCATCTATTTGCTTAATATTCAGGCAATATTTTACTTACAAATAATTTAATAGCAGAACCTAGGCATTCTAGGTTTTTCTTCTAAAATGTGCAGGGTTTTCTATCACCTGAGAATTTACCTAACTATTCCATTTTCCTCCCAAAAAGATTCCCAGGTCTCTTCCTATCCCACTTAAGTTTAAAACATTTGGTTTACCAAACTGCTAAGACCATATGAATAGGTGTATGCTATAAAATAATAGTTTCCCTGATTGTTATCTACCTTCACACTTAACTCCATGTAACAAAGAATCTCTCTTGTTCATAAATATACTTCCAGCTCAGAGAGTCCCTAGTATAGAGGAAGCAAATAATAAACATTTGTTAATGACTACAAGGGAGCTGTAAGCCCAGCACTCAGGAAGCTGAGGCAGTTTGAGACCAGAGTGGAGCTCAAGGGCAGCTGTACGTTATATACCTATTTTTAAAAAGATAAATGACAGGGCCGGAATGTTAGCTCAGTGGTTCCAGCACCTGCCTCGCAAGCGCAAGGTCCTGAGTTTGATCCCCGGTAACCACATATAATGCTGGGTGTGGAGACTCACACCCACCAACAATCAATACCACATACCACAGTGCCGGGTGTGGTGGCTCATGCCTGTCATCCCACCACTCGGGAGGCAGAGACAGGAGGATTGCTGAGTTCGAGGCTTGCCCGGGCTACATAGTGAGCTCAGGGCCAGCCTGAACTACAAATCCAGACCCTGTCTCAAACAAACAAACAAAAGATAAATGACAGAAATTCACAAAAAGACTTAGCACTTGTCTAGAGAGGCCTTCTAGGTTCAAACTTCAGCACCACAAAAATAAGTAAATAAAGCTGGGCGTGGTAGCTCACGCCTATAATCCCAGCACTTGGGAGACAGAGGCAGGAGGATTGCTGAGTTCAAGGCATGCCTGGACTATAAAGTGAGCTCAGAGCCAGCCTGAACTACAAAGCAAGACCCTGTCCCCAAAAAAAAAAAAAAAAAGGAAAAAGAAAAGTAAATAAAAAGGAAAGCATTTCTGAGTCAGAAGCTACTAATGCCTAAAGTAAATAACTAAGCATATATTAAAATTAAGAGCCATAAAGCTAGTGACTTTAAAAACAAACAACATTACTCAATCCTATTCACTTTCTAAGCAAAATTAATGGCACCAAAATACAAATGTCACTGACTTCTGTTTGACTGTGTTGTCCACAACTAAACTACATCTTCCAGACCAAATCTTAGGCATGAAGAACTCTCAAGGAACAGCAAGCTTACAGTTGGAGCAACTGACAACTCAAAGCTCTTGACCTACCTTTGCAGCATCTTCTGGCAAGCTTACTTCAGGTTTTAGCCATATTCTTGAATTACAAAGTAGGTATTATTTTAGTGTTTACCTAGGCAGGAAATTCTAGACCCTACCCTGCCTCAGTATTCCTAATAGTACTGTGATTACCATATACAGATCACCCCCAGTTCTACAGAATATGTGCTAAAAACTCAACAACAGGAAACGACAAAAACTACTTTATCGTGTTAGATTCCATGGCCTCATCTTGTACTGCCATTTATTCTTAGAACCATTCATAAAAATAAAGTTATGGCCATATTAAGAAGCCAACACCTTTCAAATTTTCATATCATTTAAGAAAAAGGTTCAAAACTGATATAAAATAAGTGAATATTTATAATTTTAACTTCAACTTTTTTTTTTTTTTTCCTTTTTGAGACAGGGTCTCGCTTTGTAGTTCAAGCTGGCTCTGAGCTCACTATGTAGCCCAGGCAAGCTTCAAACTCAGCAATCCTCCTGTCTCTGCCTCCCGAGTGCTGGGATGACAGGCGTGAGCCACCACGCCCGGCACTGTGGTATGTGGTGTTGATTGCTGGTGGGCGTGAGTCTCCACGCCCAGCATTGTATGTGGTTACCGGGGATCGAACTCAGGACCTTGCACTTGCGAGGCAGGCGCCGGAACCACTGAGCTAATCCTCCGGCCCTCAACTTTTTTTTTTTGAGACGGAGTCTCACTTTGTAGTTCAGACTGACGCTGAACTCCCTATGTAGCCCAGGGTAGCCTCAAACTCGAGGCAATTTTACCTCCCAAGTGCTGGAATTACAGGTATGAGTTACCACACTTGGCTTAATTTTTGTTTTTTGATACATGGTCTCACTATGCCTCCCAGGCTGGCTTTGAACTGGTTGTCCTCCTGCCGCAGCCTCCTAAAATCTGAGATTATAATCAAGTGCCATGACACCGATCTTTTTTGAATTTTTAACTTCTGAAAAGAGTGAACTTTCATCTTAAGGGCCTTAAATATATATACATGCTGTGATTACAGGCATGAGCCACCATGCCCAACACTGTGGTATGTGACATTGATTACTGGTGGGCATGAGTCACCACGCCTAGCGGGATCGAACTCAGGACCTTGCTCTTGCGGGGCAGGTGGCGCCAGAACCACTGAGCTAAATCTCTGGCCCCAAGGGCCTGAAATATTACTTTGAGGAAGAAACATGGCACAGAGGAAAAATCTGAGGAGCCTCACACCCTCTGTATACTTTGGCTTTTTCATCTGCTCAGGGGATCTGTAAGGTCCACTGACCTCAAACAGTTACTGGGCAGATTAGGAGTAAAAGCGTCTAAGAGCTGGAGGGTGGTTACTAAAGCATATTTACTCAGTATTTCCTTCCCACTAAGTACAAAAGCGTATTAGAATTTAAAGTACTTAAAATTTTTTTACTTTTTAACGTCATTCTGTGGTGTTTAAGTTAAAGACAAAATTGTTTTTCTAGAATCTGGGCTCATAGTCCTATCTCCCAAACATAAAACTATGTTAATGATTAGCAATCTGACGGGTAGACTGGAGACAGCTATGCATTAAATCAAATAAAACATTTTGCATTGGTTAAAAAACTTCTACTCTTCTCTGGGCAATGTTGGTGCATACCCATAATCCCAGCACTTGGAGAGTCTGAGGTTAGATTGAAGCAAATAGTAAGTTCAAGGCCAGCCTGATCAAGAGACTGTGTCTCAAACAAATAAACTACTTCTCTTGCCAAATGCACTTGTGCTTACCCATAATCTCACCTGAGAGGCTAAAATAGGAGGACAGCAAGTCTGAGGCTAACCTCAGCAACTTAAGACCCTGCCTGTTTCAAAATAAAAATAAAGTTGGGAATGTAGCTCAGTAGTAGAGCATGCCTAGGTTCAATCTCCAGTACTGAAAAAAAACAAAAAACAATAAAATGAAACAGCTTCTGAATGGATCCAACTGTAAAACTTACGAAAATTCACACCAAGACACAATTAAAGCATTCCTTTTGGGGTTAGGCATGTGACTCAATGACAGAACATATAGCTAAAAGGTATGAGGCTCTGAGTTTGCTACCCAGCCCCCAACAAAAAAACATACAGAGTATTCTTTTTGATAATGGTAAGACCAGCATTCTGAATTAAGCATGCAGCTGTTTATTTATTTATTTATTTATTTTTTGAGACAGGGTCTCACTATGTAGTTCAGGCTGGCCTTGAACTCACTATGAAAACCAGGCTGACCTTGACTCATGGCAATCCTCCTACCTCTGCCTTCCAAGTCCCACCACGTCCAGCTATCTGTATCTTTTGAAAAAAGTAAGAGCATGAATAAAAATTGAGTATGAGTAGCACTCCAACTCAATCCTGGTTCTAATCCTACACAGTTAACATTCTAGAATGTTCTAGCCAAGATACTATTTAACTTTCAACCTCTCTCCTGCCAGCATTATAGCAGATAAACTTCTAGCTGTTAGATCCTGGCTTTCTGTGACACATGAGAAAGGATGTGTCTGTACTAACACCTGTGACACCTCATCTTAAGGCCTTAACTGGGGAAACTGAAATCATTCATAGCAGTTTTGTCAGTATCTGGAGACATTTTTGATTGTCACAACTGAGAGAGAAATCAGTGCTATAGGGGGTGAAGCCAACAATGCAGGTAAATATCCTATAAAGTACAGGATCAACCCCACAACAGAGTTAAGTGACCCCAAATATCAAATATCAGTTCCAAGGCTGAGAAAGCCTAATTTAGCAGAATGTCTAAAAGCATATTATACTCAGGCAGCCACGGCAGTGCATGCCTGTAATTCCAGCAAATGGGAGACTGAGGTAGGAGGATCACCACAAATTCAAGGCCAACCTTAGCTACATCCTGAATTCAAGGACAGCCTGAATGTCATAGTGAGACCCTTGTTCAACCACCAAACCAAGCATACCATACTAGAAAAGGGATTCCAAAAATTCCCTGTACTTTCCTGTGCATTTAACTATCAAAAACATGACAGTTTTATTTCTGGATGTGGAATTTTGTCTTTATGTTAATTTATAAAGCACGGCTTCTTTCGCAAGTTAAATGACTCAGAAGTGCCATGCTGGGCTTGGCTCTAGTCATTTTACAATCAGTACAGTATTGTCTCCTGATAAACAGATATTCCATCCTATTGAGAAACCCAGCAAAGGATGATACTAACATAGTAAAGCTGTCCATAGCTTTGGGGAGAAGCAAGGCATTCTAAAGGCAGACATGGCCAAAAACTGGAAATCCTATCTTCGCAACAGTCTTTTGGTTCTGGTGCATTGTTTTTAGGGTTTTTTTGGAGGTGGGTTAAATCAAGGGAGTGCTGATCTATGTCCCCATCTTTTAAAATTTTATTTTGAGACTGTATCTCAAGTTGCCTAGGCTGGCCTTGAATTTAGGGTTCTCTTGCCTCAGCCTCTTTTTTTCAGTTTTTTTGAGATGGTCTTGCTATACAAGCCCAGGCTGGCCTGGAACCACACCAATCCTCCTGCCTCAGCTTCCCAAGTCAGCTTCTTGAATATCTGAGGTTACAGGCATGTGCCACTACATGTGGCTTGGTTCATGTAATCATTATACCTAGTTTTAATAAAACCAAGCATGAGTAATATCATCAGCACATCAGTGAGTCTGATGTGAACTCCAAGTCAATACATGGCACATACTGTGCATGGCTCTCTCTCCCACAGATGAAACTTGAAAAGATACTACGTGCATCAAGGCAATAAATAAAGAGTATACAGTAGTGTGAGTTTATAGTCCTAGTTATTGAGAGGATGGGCAGGAGGATCACTAAATCCAAGAAGGAGCTCAGGGTCAGCTTGGGCAACACAGGGAGACCCTATCTCAAAGATGAAGAAAAAGCTTTCCTGAACAGAAACTTAAAAACCTTCTGCCTGTCTTTTTTCCAACCTCTGCTCACCACTGACGTGAGAATGGTTATTAGAGTACATCTAAATCAATTCTCTTATTTTAGACATAAGATATCTGAGAGAAATTCAGAAATTAAACTTGCTAATGTCAGGGCTAAAACTCCTGTCTCTAGAATCTTGATTGAGCCCTCCTTTACCACATTACCTCTGCTAAGAACTGATTTAGGAAAACTGCCACAGAATTTTCTGGACACCAATCTCTGATGAAACTGAAAATAAAGCAGCTGCCTCTCAGTCTTACTAGGTGAAGGGATCTCAATTTCCGCCACTTTTTTGCTGCATAGCTCCTGTCTTATTTCTCTTTCCTCCGTAGAAGAGCTTAAATGAAAATTTAAAGAACACTTAGCATGCTCAAGGCCCTGGGTTCAACTCCAGTGTTAAAAAATAGTAACAATAATAATAACAATAGCAGCAATAAAGAAAAAAAAAGATTTCAATTAAACCAGGCAAAGTACTCTACAAACAAGCCAACAGATTTTCTGAAGAACGACATGCTAGATCTGCCAAGTTATTTTTATCATCTGTAAAACAAAGTTTTAAAAAATATAAGTAGGTCAGAGACTGGAGATTTAGCTCAGTGATTCTGGCGCCTGCCTTGCAAGCACAAAGTCCTGAGTTCAATCCCTGGTAACCACATACAATGCTGGGTGTGGTGACTAATGCCCACCAGCAATCAATACCACATACCACAGTGCCTGGTGTGGTGGCTCCCACCTATCAGCAAGCACTCGGGAAGCAGAGACAGGAGGACTGCTGAATTCAAGGCTTGCCTGGGCTACACAGTGAGCTCAGGGCCAGCCTGAACTACAAAGTGAGACCCTGTCTCAAAAAAAAAAAAAGAATTACAAACTGAACAAGTGAATACTAACGACACTGCTTGGGGAAACTGCTAACAGTTAACACACAAACAGGGTTTCTAACATGAAAGGAACTACAAATGACATACTGATAAAAAATTCATACCAAATTCACATAGTAAAAACAGTAAAATTCAAGATAGGTGTGCTTTGTGTCTATATTCCCAACACCCTGGAGGGTGAGGCTGGAGGGTATATGCAAATTCAAGACTAGCCTGGGTTACAGTGAGTTCAAGGCCAGTCTAAACTACATAGCAAGACCCTATTTCAAAAACCAAAACAAACCAGTGAGGGGGATCAACGCAGGCACAATTCTCAAGAGCCTATTAGTGGAGTCTAGGTTCATGCGGTTTCTATCTCTATCATATATTTACAGCCCTGATTTGTTGAACCTAGGTATTAACTTTACTTACTATGTCCAAGTATTATGTTGCACAAGTCTAAATGAATGCTTTTGTGGAACTATTTTTATAATTTTTTGAGTTTAAATAATCTTAATCCTGGATTCTCAATAAGCTTCCCTGAACATGTATTGTAGAGCTTATAATTTTGCAAAGGTTAAAAATTGTAAGACAGAAGCTATACAGCAAAGGTATGAAACTTTCTGTAAATGGGCCCCTTTGAATAATTACACTTAATAAAACAGAAAAGAACAACTTCTAGTTTTAAAAAGAAACAAACCTACAACCAACAAGAAAAGCCAGGTATCTTGTGATATATTACCATAAGCATCAAATTCTTAAGAATTTATAGTTGCAAATGTTAAATTAATAAATCATAAAGTCTGGAATAGAAGTTAAATTAATTCTCACTCTGTCAGGCAAGGTAAAAATTCACTGAAACTTTCCAAACAAAATACAGACAAGACTGTACAAGTAGACAGGTGTACTGGTGCACACCTATAATCCCAGCACTTGGGAGGTTGAGGCAGGAGGATTGCTATAAATTTGAGGCCAGCCTGGGATACATAATGAAGTCAAGTTCAGGCTAAACTACACAGTTGAGACCCTGTTTCAAAAGAAACAAAAAATAACAACTGCAAATATTCTATTCTCTTAGATCTCACTTGGCCAAATCATCCTTATGATGAAAATCTCTAAATGCATTTAACCAGGGCTTATTATACATGATCATTTAACTGCTACATTTCAGAAAGTCTTTAAAAACTTAATATAAATAACCAAGTAACCCAATAAAAGGCCTTGGGAATGAAGGAGATATGAAAGACAAGTACCTCGTAGTTTGAGAGAAAATCTAGTAATTCTGATTGAGATGGGATGTACAGAAGTGGTTTCATCACCCGGCGGACAAACTTCTCAATGTAAACAGCACTCATGGGGCCTTTGTACTCAATTGGTCCAAAACTAGTACCAAAAAGATAAGAACAATATATCAAGCGTTGAACCTGTATTATATAGCTAAAATAATCAACACCACAGATGACAGTATCTTGCTTTAATATCTGAGTGGTTTAGAGGTAAACAGCTTGCTTGGCTCAGGGGCTGACTGGAGAGCTAATTAAGAATCAGCATTACGTAAGGAGAGGTATAAGCAGCTAATACTCTTCCATGAGCTCAATTCAACTACTAACTAAAATCATTCTAGCCCCTGAAGTAAAAATTAATTCCTACACTATTTCTTTTTTAAAAAAAGGTATCCCTGGGCCAGGGATTTAGCTCAGTGGTTCCAGCATTTGCCTTGCAAAGGCAAGGTCCTGGGACTTTGATCCCTGAAACCACATACCACAATGCAGGCAGTGGTGGCTCACACCCGTAAACCCAGCAATCAGTACCATACTGGGCATGGTGGGTCACGCCTGTAATCCCAGCACTTGGGAGGCAGAGGCAGGAGGATTGCTGTGAGTTCCAGGCTTGCGTGGGCTAAATAATGAACTCAGGACCAGCCTGAACTACAAAGCAAGACCCTGTCTCCAAAAAAAAAAAAAAAAGGTATCCCTGGAAACTGACTATATGTTAAAGAATTCTAGTATCTTTTCACAATTCGGTAGGTAAGCAGAATCCCTTTATATATTCTGAAATAAGGAACAATTTGAGAAGTTGGCCACTGGCCTAAATATTTCCTTAGGTTCTTATATAAGACATCACTAAATGAGCCTTAAAACTATTTAAAGTTTTACTATAACAGAAAAAAAAAAGAGGTAAAAATGTGAAGTCAGGGAGCTGTGTATACAATCTTTCTGTCTTTCCGTACAGCTGTACTTAGAGACACAGGAATCAGATCTGGACCTGCTAAGTAATGCTACCACACCATTCAGCCTCCTCCTAAACTCATCAAAATTCTCACCTTGCTGTCAATCTCACACAATTCAGACAAATATAACTGGATGGTAGGTGGTAGGGTAGGGTACATAATATCTAAAATTCAACAATTTCTCTTCTTTCTAAATAAAACTGACATTAGGCTTATTATTCAAAGTAACATAGGTAGCACAATACTGTAACATAAATACAAAAATTCACATTCACACATAGGATGAAATAAACAATCCTTCAGTGTACAATGCAGAATACGATGCCAAAGGGACACTGACATGAAAAAGTAAAAACAGTATTCCACTTGCACAGCTGGGAGAGAGCTAAGAATTCCATCAATTCAAGATTTACCACAAATTAGCTGAGTTTAAAAATTACTACCATTCTCATCAGTCCCATCTATCAATAATTTTTAACTTAAAAGAAAAAAGAAAATCTAAAAAGCATCTGATAACTTATTTTGTTTAGCAAAAGGAGCCAACCAGCCCAGAAACTTCATTTACTCAAAGCAGCAGGCTGGCTGAGTTTTCTTGGTAGGTGGGGCCTAAAGTCCTGGAAGGGCTAACAAGATCCCATAATGGAAGATTTCAAATGTTTTACATATGTACTACAGCCACTACCACAGCCCACTCTGACCTGGGGTTTTGAGAACCATCTCCCTGCTTATAACCTGAATAAGCTTCCTTTGGACTGGTAAATCCAAACCAAAGAAACCTACTTTCCCCAAACAGGAAACCTATTAGCTTCCCTAACCAGCTATTACAAGACAAGCCAGTATAACAAACTCAAGCAATGGCAGTGACAAGAACACAACAGCAATGCTCTGTTCAACATGAAACCTAATGAACACATCAGCGAGCATTAATAACCAGAAGAACTTTGTGACACTCAGAATGTTCCTAAGAGCCCACAGTTGACAGGAACATTCGCATATGTATACAGAAGGTTTGGAGGCTAGTAAAATGAAACATGAAAAAGCTACTTTTGGGGAATCTGTGTTTTGACACTGCATTAGGCACACTGAAGAGGTTAAGTGCTAAAATGGGTAGTCAAGAGTCTGAACTGATTTAAACAAGGAAAACTTCAACAACCAAAAAGGAAGGGTATCCACTTCAAATTAGGTACCAACCTCAAAGTCCTTATCTATAAAACAAGAGGTTTGGACTAGATATTTTCAAAGTTCCTTTCATGTCTCTTCAATCTTTCTACAAAAGCTGGGGAGAGGGGAACAATATAAAACAATACTGTATCTCAAAATGACATCTGTAAACAACTGAAGGGAATCTTTTTTTTTTTTTTTTTTTTTTGGTACCAGGCCAGGGATCAAACTCAGGACCTTGAGCTTGAGAGGGAGAAATTCCCATCCTCAAGGAAATCTTCTGATTTTAATTTCATATCAAGTTAAATCACCTTCAGGCAAGGAAAGTAACTCCTCAGTTTGATCCCCAGTACCGCAAAAAAAAAAAACAACTTTTGTTTTTATTTTGTTTTGAGACAGGGTCTCACTTTTGTAGTTCAGGTTGGCCCTGAGCTCACTATGTAGTCCAGGCAAGCCTCGAACTCAGCAATCCTCCTGTCTCTGCCTCCCAAGTGCTGGAATTACAGGCATGAGCCACCATGCCCGGCAAAAAACACAACTATTAATGGAAACCTTTGTATCCATTTAGTCTTCCACAGCTGTAAGCCAATTACACTGAAAAAAAAAAAAAACAAATTCCACGTGCCTCCAAAAGCCTTCAAATCAAATTCACAGACATATCCACAGTATGGCCCACAGTCTAAGTAGTATTTCAATATGAAAAGCCAGTATGAGTCTGGGTGTGGCTGTGCATACTTGTAATCTCAGCATTGGAAAGGATGAAGCAGGAGGATTGCCATGAGTTCCATGCCTGCCAGGGCTACATAGTGAGTTCAAGGCCACCTGAGATACATAGCAAGACCCAATTTAAAAAAAAAAAAGGGCTAGGGATTGAGCTCAAGTGGTACCACACCATCGTTGGATGCACAAGGGCGTGAGTTCAATCCCCAGTACTGCAAGAAGGAAGGAAGCAAGCAAGCTGGCCAATACTTCCACAGCAAAAGAGGTATGGTCAGTGGGATCAATACCACAGGTAACCTCCCTCAGATCAGATGACTTTATTGGGTGAAAAAGTTTATGAAACTTTGGTTTTTCAGTCCTCTTTGTGATTTCAGAATCATAGACTAATAGTGATCTTCTTCCCAATTAAAAAGGTAAAACACCCTTCTTGACTATGTGATGTCCGCAGGTTATAGAAAGAATTTTGTGTGCTTTTGTGCTATAAAACACTTTAAACAGGGCCGGAGATTTAGCTCTGTGGTTCCAGCGCCTGCCTCGCAAGCGCAAGGTCCTGAGTTCGATCCCAGTAACCACATAGAATGCTGGGTGTGGTGACTCACGCCCACCAGCAATCAATACCACATACCACAGTGCCAGGCATGGTGGCTCATGCCTATAATCCCAGCACTCCGGAGGCAGAGACAGGAGGATTGCTGAGTTCATGGCGGCTTGCCTGGGCTACATAGTAAGCTCAGGGCCAGCCTGAACTACAAAGCGAGACCCTGTCTCAAAAAAAAAAAAAAAAAAAAAACAACACTTTAAACATCTGAAATGTATAGCCATTCAGGAATTAATCCTACTTAAAACCAATGTCACAATATATACAATGACATAAAAAGTCACAAAAGTGAGAAAAAGCAGTTTAGCAGCGAGTATATAAACAGGAGACAGACAATAAACCAAAACACAGTTATCATGTACAGTTGATAAATTTATCAGTGCTATTTTGATTTTTTGCTTATCTGTATTTTCTCAATTTTATATAATGGATGTCTGATGCTTTTAAATACTACAAATTCATTTAGATGTTGAATTCAGTTGAAATCAGAAACATTATTGAAAAGTCCTTACCTCCGATGATACAGATGTATTACAGGAAAATAAAAAAAGTGTTTCTGTTTTCTGCATTTCCCCTGGTTCCACCAACAGTTTATTGCCACAAACAACACCTGCAGAACCAAAAAAAGGTTTTCAAATGACTATGAATAGTAAGTAAACAGTTACCAAGATTAAATGGTGAAATTAGGAACTGGTCCGCTCTCACTGAAAATGAAAGCATAAAAACAATCTGTTTCAAGCTTTCAAAGGTCATCATTTATTATTTTTAAAAGCTCAGAAAATAAAAATAAAGACAGACTTTTCCTCAATAATTCACTTGGATTTAAAGAGTTTGGCCCAAGAGGAAAATTACTGATTTTGCCTTTTAAAGTGAAGCCAGAAATAGTGCTACACACCTCTAATCCTAGCACTCTAGGAGGTTAAAGCAGGAGGATGACAACTTTGAACCCACTCTGGATAACTTCATGACTTAGACTGTCTCAAAATTAAAAATGAAGGCCGGAGATTTAACTCAGTGGTTTCAGCACCTGCCTCACAAGTGCAAGGTCCTGAGTTCAATCCTCAGTACCAGCATACAATGCTGGGCGTGGTGGCTCCACACCTGTAATCCCAGTACTCCGGAGGCAGAGGAAGGAGGATTGCTGAGTTCCAGGCTTGCCTGGGCTACATAGTGAGCTCAGGGCCAACCTGAACTACAAAGTGAGACCCTGTCTCAAAAAAAAAAGGATGTTTCTTTGGGGCTAACTATACAGGTTTGCCTACCACAAGCAAAGAGGGAAAAAGGGAGGAAAAGAAAGAAAGAACACTAAAAGAATCTATATACACTTTAGCAGTCCACCAGACTAATAAATGTCTGGAAGCTAATGGCCACCACTTTGAGCACCTCCTGTAACTGTAAAAGACAAAGCCAATTTGTATTAATTTCATGGTATCTCTGTAAATTCAGTATTAAAATATTTAATCAGAGTTTTCCTAATGTATACTTTTTGGCAGATTCTGTATATTTCATGTTCTAGTGGTCAGTGCTATCTTTTAGGTGCCTTAAAACCACTGATCACCAATGTCTAAAACAATGATTAAAGTAGTCCTTTGACCTTTGTACTGGGGATCAACCCAGGGCCTTATGCATGCTAGGCAAGCATTTTGCCAGTGAGCTATCTCCCCAGTGGTTTTTGTTTTGTTTTGTTTTGAACTTTGAAACAGTCTTTACAAAGTTACACAGGCTGGGCTCCAACTTGTTATCACCCTCAGCTTCCTGAGTAACTGGGATTATATGAATGTACAACCACACCCAGTGTGATATTTTATTTGCAATAACATATGCTTAGCTTGACAGCTGAGACATAATTTTCTGCTGTTAGGTTTTTACATGTGTTTGTGGTGCTGGGGACTGAATCTAAGTCCTCTTTGCTCTTGATATGCAAACCTATATAGTTAACCCCAAAGACACATTCTTCAAGGGCAGTGTGTTCATACTTAGAAAGAGCTCATTGGCATTCAGTGGTAGGGGGCTAGCTTATCCTGTTGAGTAGCAGACCCTGGGTTCAAACCCCAGTACTGAGGGGGAAGTTTACGTGGGAATATGTAAAAAATTTTCTCTTTTACTGTATGTTCAAGCTTTCTCATAATAAACTATTGAAAAAACATGAAGACAGATTATAACTGAAAAGCAGCCTTCAAACGCTTTGAATCTACTAGCATAGTAACAACATAAATCAAAATTTAGTGGCAACTTTTCTGAAGTCCATTTAAAATAATCTACAAAGAAAAAAAAACACTTCTCAGGGTTGGCATCTCTTTTTTTACTCAAAAGTTGGGCACTATCTACCATTTTGCTATTTTATTAAGGTATATGCTTTAAGTCTTTTTACCTATTTCTAAAAATAAATTAACTTTTTCCATTCTGTGCAAATAAATGAAATAAGCTCTCAATTTGAAAGGAACTGAAAAAATTTTTTGAAGAGCTCAATCAGTGACTGTGGGTGGCAGTAGAACCCCTATGGCCTAATGCCTGGGATCTTTATCAAACTGCTCAGCCCCTTTTCTGAGCCTGAGGGCCTATTTTAGAAAACCAGGACTAATAACATCAGCCTACAGGGGAGTTGTAAGAGTAAGCACAGGGCCTAGCATGGTGCAATACTGTTATTCTAGTGTCATCACTAGACAGACATAGTGCTAATGCCAGGTGTGGTGGCTCACCCCGTAACCCCAGCACTTGGGAGGCAGAGGCAGGAGGATTGCTAAATTCAAGGCTCGCCTGGGCTCAGGGCCAGCCTGAACTACAAAGCAAGACTCTGTCTCAAAACTTAAAAAAAAAAAAAAAAAGGACACTGTTTAAACAGAGAGCAAAGTAAAATACAACATTCTCCCTTCTTGTTCTCCACATGAGAGACAGGATCCTTGTTTTCTACACTCAGAAAATCAGGGAAAGGCTGACAAAGCCATCTCTTCTGTACTCGCATACTCTATCTCCCAGTGTGCACTCTAATTTTCTTTTCTCTCTGGAATTCTCTGCCAGTTTGGTTACTACTGGGCATTTTCAAGGTGATGTGAGAGGGGAAGAATAGGAAATTTCATAGGCCCACAATTATAACACAAAATGCATTTCCCTATCTCTTCCCACCTTAACAATTAATGTTCTCTTTAAGGAACAGAGATTTGTATTTAAATAGTACACTTTCAGGGCCTTAGTGACTAAAAAGACTTGTTGAGCGGGGTAGCACACCTGGCCATGGTTTATAACATTTCCAATTTTAGTATATGTGCTGCCGAAGCGAGCACTGGTTTATAACATTTCTTGTTGCTAAGAAAAACCAATAAAGAAATCCAATGAAGTTATGAAACTCAGCTGCCTGCACAAATTCTCTGCACGAATCTCTCAGAAATCTGTGGGCTATTTTTCCTTTGTTGCAAAAGAGAAGGGGGAAATAAGGGCATGTGTAGGACAGGGGGCCTGGCAGAGGTCCTGCAGTGCTCAAAACTGCACTTCCCAGGGAAAGCCATCCTTATTATACACAGTGGTTTTAAGTGCCTGCCAAACACCAACTTTGGCTACAAACTTGCTTTTGTTATCCTAACTTGACTCCATTTTATATGTAAAGTTTAAGCATGGATGCTATATTCACCGAATGTGTCAAGTATGCAACTTCTGGGTAAACTGAGAGCAGAAACTATTTTGGGAAATAATCACAATGCCCTCATCCCATATCTGCTTATCTTTTTTGCTTTGTTTTTTTTTTTTTAAGACAGGGTCTCACTTTGTAGTTCAGGCTGGCCCTGAACTCACTATGTAGCCTAGGCAAGCCTTAAACTCAGCAATCCTCCTGCCTCTGCCTCCCAAGTGCTGGGATGACAGGCGTGAGTCACCACGCCCGGCATTGTGGTATGTGGTACTGATTGCTGGTGGGCGTGAGTCAGCACGCCCAGCATTGTATGTGGTTACCGGGGATTGAACTCAGGGCCTTGCACTTGCGAGGCAGGCGCTGGAACCACTGAGCTAAATCTCCGGCCCTTTTTTGCTTTGTTTTGAGACAGGGTCTGAGCTAAGTAGTTTATGCTGGCCTTGAACTCACCGTGTAGCCCAGGCTTGCCTAAACTTGTGGTGATTCTCCTGCCTCAGCCTTCCAAATGCTGGGATTATAGGCATGTGCCACCACACCAGGTATCAACATATATCCTCATCAGTTTGCATCTGTAACTGTCCTATTCATGGTCATTCTACATAAAGGTTGGAAGATCTACTTTGTCCCAGCATTTATATATTAATACATGTAAGATTCAGCTATGAATTACTTTCCTTTCTCATCTCTTTTTAAAATAATTAGTGCACTGAACTATTATAAAATTACATGTGTAGAGAAGTTTTACCATTCTTTCTGAGGACTGAAAAAGGGATATAAAGTATTTATTTTATCAAAAAAAGGCAAGTGGGATCCACTGGGCTGAAAACCACTCCTGTAACAGAGAACTCATATATATGCCTATGTGGCCTTCTCACATAGTCCAAAAGTGGCATTTATCAAACTCCTGTTGAACATAATTGTGGTCCATACATTAAAAAGGCCACCTTTGTTAAAAAGTAGTTACATTATATATGAATTTCTCCAACATAAAATACCTAACTAGCAAGTAGCAAACAGATATGCAAGAACTAGGAATTTAGTCCCCTACTTCTTTTTTTTTTTTTTTGCTTTTTGGAGACAGGGTCTCGCTTTGTAGTTCAGGCTGGCCCTGAGCTCACTATGGTGCCCAGGCAAGCCTCGAACTCAGCAATCTTCCTGTCTCTGCCTCCCGAGTGCTGGGATTACAGGCGTGAGCCACCACGTCCGGCATTGCGGTGTTGATTATTGGTGGGCGTGTCTCCACGCCCAGCATTATATGTGGTTACCGAGGATCCAACTCAGGTCCTTGGGCTTGCGAGGCAGGCGCCGGAACCACTGAGCTAACCCTCCGGCCCTAGTCCCCTACTTCTTAAGCACTGAAACCACACAGCCCGGTAGCATGGGATGACTCCTGGCATACATCTGAAGATGGAGGATCTTTTCCCATTCTTGCCTTTGACTGTAACCAGGACAATCAGAAATCTCTTTACAGACGGCTCTAAAAATGACAAAGTACTCCCGGTGAAACTATCACCTTATTAAGGTGTCGCTATGGGCACATCCTCTCCTACACACAAGAACTGAAGTCACTGGCTTTGGAGGCTGAATGTGATAATTACCTGGTCAGAAAGCCGGCTTGCTGCATGCTCGATTTCTGCCCTGGCAGCAATGGACTGGCCACACCACGGGGCATAGAAGAACAGAAGTACCACCTCTGAATCACGGCGAATGTGCTCTGCATAGTCCAGCTGTCCCTGGAAGAGGTCAAGGACCACAGACCTCGAGGAGAAAAAGCTGACAGGTGGCTTTGCTGGTATTATCACATCTTTTGCTCGACTAAAAAAGAGCAAACACAAACATGATTGCTTAGTTTATCTTCTAACAACAGCTTTGTGGGGAAAGAGAATGAAGCTTAAAAGAAAAGGTCTCTTGGGCCAGAGATTTAGCTCAGTGGTTCCAGCACCTGCCTAGCAAGTGCAAGGTCCCTGGTTCGATCCCAGTAACCACATACAATGATCTGATACCGGTCCTGGTAACTCACACCCACCAGCAATCAGTGCTGGATGTGGTGGCTCATGCCTGTAAACCCAGCACTCAGGAGGTAGAGACATTAGGATTGCTGAGTTAGAGGCTTGCCTGGGCTACTGAGCTCAGGGCCAGCCTGAACTACAAAGAAAGACCCTGTCTCAAAAAAGAAAAGGCCTCTTTTAAAAAAGAAAATGAGTCTCCAAATCACTGCCCTTAAGTAAAAAGGAATGTACTATTCTAAGACACATCTGGTCAAGTTTCCAGACATGAGTAATATTTTGGAAATGATTTTCTGGTATTCTCTACCCTGGTGGGCTGGGATAGAAAAAGAGTAATCTAGAGTTTAGTCTCCACTCCAAAAACTCCATCCTCACCTCTCTGTGGTCTGCTTCTCCACAAGATTCACTGGTCTCCAGGGCTTTAGGGCCACTATCTCTGAGCACAGATATATGGGCAGAGGGCACATATGCCATCACTAAAAAGATTTCTATAGGAGATGCTGATAATTGATTCACTTTAAGAACATAGTAAGTTTAATTGTTAGAATTAACTGTACTTACCTAGAGCATTCCAGGCAAAAGTAAAAATAATAATACACATTTCTCCAAATGTATCATTATTGAAAAAATAAAGATGTGTAACAAAGCAACAGCCTATTTAACTGGAGAACAGTCTCTCTGAATACCTGAGATTCCCACCAGGGAAGAGGTCAGGAGAAGAAAAGAACACTGAATAAATGGTCAGACTAGCCACCACTTTCCCATGAAGACAAAAAGGTTGTGGCTGGGGCTTTATCACCCCAACTTTAAATGGACCTAGTTCACTTTGAGCTGTCAACATACCTGCACTAACAGCATAAAACCCTAATAGCAGTTTAGCTAGGAAACAGAGAATATAAAAACAGAACCCTAAAATATACCAGATTAACCCAAGAACGGCAGAAGAGTACCAAGAGAATAAACCCCAGAAGTTACAAATGGCGAAAAGTACCCAAAAGATTTAAAGTCAACCATATCATTTAATTATGTTAAATATAAAAGGACCAAACAGCCCTACTAAGAGAAGACTGACAGAAAGTAAAAAGCAAGACTCAATTATATGTTACCTGAAAAAGACATTTCAAATATAAAAACATGGGATAAAACCATAAAGGTAAGATAAAACCATGTTCAGGGTAACCAAAAAAAAAAAAAAAAGCTGGCATGACTCATCAGATAGGATACCCTGGTGCACATTCTTACAACTGTTACTCCAAAATTAGGAAATCAAACAAACAAAAGACCAACACAAACATACTGTAATTGGAGTAAGTCTCAAAACACTTATACTGAGTGGGAAAAAAAATAGACACTAAAGAGTACATACATGAAGCAAGATCAAGCTTCAGTCCAGCCTGGGCACATTAGCAACTCAACAAGCCCTGTCTCAAAATTTATTTTTTTAATGTTTTTGTTTTTGGTACCAGGAATCAAACTCAGGACCTTGTGCTTTTGAGGTGTGGTGCAACTGAGTTAAATCCCTGGCCTCCTGTCCCAAAAATTTTTTTAAATTTATAATTTGATTTTTAAAACTTTCAGAGCAATATTAAAAAAAAAAAAAGCAGTACAGCTAGCTGGAGCAATGACTGACAGAACAGGAAGAGTAGAGAAGATCCAGGGTCCCCATGTTGCTCTTCCCCAATACTTCCATGGCTGGAGGAAAATGAAAATATTTAAAAGGACTCGGGAAGTAGCTCAGTGCAAAGGGCTTTTGTTCAATATCTAGAACATAAAAAAACAAAAAAGGAACACATATAACAAGACTGCATTCATGTAAAATCCAAAAATAGACAAAAATGTTAAAAGCAAAAATTTAAAGCTGAATGTGGTGGCATACTCTACAGTCCCTGCATTCAGAGGAAGGGGCTGAAGAATCTAAATTCAGGGCCAAACTGAATTACATAATAAAACCCTGGTGGCTCACAGCTATGATCCTAGCAGTCAGGAGTCTGTGGCAGGAGGATCACTGTTCGCTTGAAGCCAGCTTGGGCTACCTAGTGAGTTCCAGGCCCTCTGAATTACACAGTAAGACTCTGTCTCAAAAGTAACAATAACAAAGACACTGCCTCTCTCTATATATATAATTTTATATAAATTAATTTTTTTACTTAAACTAACATTTAAGGGCCAGAGATTTAGCTCAGTTATGCTGCGCCTGCCTTGTAGGTAGCTTAGTACCAGGAAAAAAACAAAAACAAAAAACAACTACTAACATTTTAACCCCTTAATTTATGCACAGCCTTTACATAAAGTATTTTCAAAATCTGAAAAACTCAATCACTTGCATGAATATTCAAAAAATATTTACTGAGCAGGCCGGAGGGTTGGCTCAGTGGTTCCGGCGCCTGCCTCGCAAGCGCAAGGTCCTGAGTTCGATCCCCAGTAACCACATACGATGCTGGGCGTGGAGACTCACGCCCACCAACAATCAACACCGCCTACCATAATGCCGGGCGTGGTGGCTCACGCCTGTAATCCCAGCACTCGGGAGGCAGAGACAGGAGGACTGCTGAGTTCGCAGCGGCTTGCCTGGGCACCATAGTGAGCTCAGGGCCAGCCTGAACTACAAAGCGAGAACCTGTCTCAAAAAAAAAAAATAAAAAAATTTACTGAGCAACTGTTACCATGCTTTAGTCACATTTCAGGCCCTGGAACTTGATAGCAAGCTGCTGTCAAGCTTACCTTCTAGGGAAGGGAAGTTAAGCAAAAAACCATCTGAACAACTATCAATAAAAACCCACAAAATACTGACTGCTGTGTGAAGGGTTAACACATAATGTTGTAAGAGGAACAAGGGTATTTCTGCTGGGAGGTGGTCAAGATGTATCATTTAAACTAGACTGAGTGACTACAACACAGCAATTCAAAGAAGTGGGATGCCCGGTGGGGAGGTGCCTGTAATCCCAGCAAATCAGGGGCTGAGGCAGGAGGGGTATAACTGGAGTTTGAGGGGCAGACTAAACTACATACCAGGACTCTGTCTCATAAACAAACAACCTAAGAAGTGGGGAAGGCTCTGTGACAAGACAGTGACACATTTTCAGGAAACAGACAATTCTGCTCTTTGGAGGAATTATTTTTCTGCGAAACAAACTGCACATTATAATACAAACTAGAGACAATCACAGGAATCTGACAGCTCCAGAAACTAAGCATCAACTTGGTATTTTTGCCCCTCAGGTTCAGAGGATTTCCTATAGCAAAGGAGACTGATAAAACACACAACTACTCATTTTCCACCTAACTCTTCAATTTGCTTTAGATTTTGTATAAAAACATCTACCTAGATCAAAGATATCTTGAAGCTCTGAAGGGTCACATGCAAAAACTCTACAAAGGGTTGCAAATAAGAAGGGCCTGGTGCAAGCCCATTTTTTTTTTTTTTGAGACAGGGTCTCGCTTTCTAGTCCAGGCTGGCCCTGAGCTCACTATGTAGTCCAGGCAAGCCTCGAACTCAGCAATCCTCCTGTCTCTGCCTCCTGAGTGCTGGGATTAGAGGCGTGAGCCACCACACCTGGCACTGTGGTATGCTGTATTGATTGTTGGTGGGCGTGACTCACCACGCCAAGCATTGTTCGTGGTTACCAGGATTGAACTCAGGACCTTGCGCTTACGAGGCAGGCACCGGAACCACTGAGCTAAATCTCTGGCCCCTCAAACCCAATTTTTTTAGGAAATATTTTTAGGAAATATTTTTTAGGAAATATACAACCAACATCTCTTCCCAAAGATGTACCTTTGAAAGAAAACGCAAACAAGCACAATGAAAAAATGTAGACTTTTGTGTACTTTTTTTTACAGTACCAGGGATTGAACTCTGGTCCTTACGCTTCCAAGGTAGGTACCACTTGAGCTAAATCCCTAGCCCTATATACTTTTTTTTTCTTTTTGAGATAGGGTCTCGCTTTGTAGTTCAGGCTGGCCCTGAGCTCACTATGTAGCCGAGGCAAGCCTCCAACTCAGCAATCTTCCTGTCTCTGCCTCCCGAGTGCCGGGATTACAGGTGTGAGCCACCATGCCCAGCACTGTGGTATATGGTATTGATTGCTGGTGGGCACGAGTCACCATGCCCAGCATTGTATGTGGTTATCGGGCTCGAACTCAGGACCATTGCACTTGCAAGGTAGGCACTGGAACCACTGAGCTAAATCTCCGGCCCCCTATGTACATTTTTATCTAATATACACACCCTTTATTTTATCCTTCAAATCAGGCTAAAAGGAAAGACAGGAAGATGAAGTTGTACGGATTTTATAAACAGAAATGCACCTAAGTAGAAATTAAATGCCCAGAAATGAACAATTATTGTGGCACAACCTGAAATCAACTTTTTTATACTATCTGGTTTGAACTCCACTAAGCAACAAATACAGAAGAAGACAAGTTACTCATTTTGGGCCTGGACCTATTAATAAAAATTAAATAAAAAAAAACTCAACTTCAAAGACTATTTATTCTCTTAACCCTCTGTTCTCATTAAAGATCTGAAAATAAGAGGTACAGATATATTAATTAGTTGTATAGCAATAAAATAGTATTATGACACCCTTAAACCATAAGCCTAAAAGCATTAATCTGAGCCTACTAAGACTGCCACATCTGTCAGTAGCACAGAAAGAGGATGGGTAAGCAAGCAGCCACTCATGGGCTCACTCTGCCAGAAACAGGTAAAGATCCTGCTTGGCCAGCTCCATAAACTGGATTTACGCTTTTCCTTCTTCCTGAAATCTCAAAGGACCTTTCTATAACTTACATTGTCTCAGAGCAAACATAACTTAAAGAACTGCACAAACCAGTGTTTTGTTTTTCTAAAAAGGTCCACACCCTTGGATGGGGGAACTACTTCCTAATTTAAAACTAAATGCCAACTTCAATTTCTTTGCTTATTTTCTTTGTGGAGAACAATGATAAATAACACAGTCAAGAGTTCAGTTCCTGGGGCTGGAGGGTTAGCTCAGTGGTTCCGGTGCCTGCCTCCAAGGTCCTGAGTTCAATCCCGGTAACCACATACAATGCTTGGTGTGGAGACTCATGCCCACCAGCAATCAATACCACATACCACAGGGCCGGGCGTGGTGGCTCACGCTTGTAATCCCAGCACTCGGGAGGCAGAGACGAGGATTGCTGAGTTCGAGGCTTGCCTGGACTGCATAGTGAGCTCAGAGCCAGCCTGAACTACAAAGCGAGACACTCTCAAAAAAAAAAAAAAAAAAAAAAAAGAGTCCAGTTCCTGACAAAGAAGAGTTCAAATCCAGCTCAGTCACTTACTATAGGTGTGACAGGGGCAGGTTCTGGAACAGGTCCAAGGCCTGACTCCATCTATAAACTGGGAAAGAAAACAGTATATTCAGACTTCACTGTGTCTTAAATGAGCTCCATGTTAGGCTCGCAAATGTTTTAAATGAATAAATACATTCATGCAAACACCAGTTCTCAAGCAAGCATCTATCAATGTGCAGAGATACTGCTGGTGTGCCACTGGCATCTACAAGGCACATCCAGGGATGGCACTCAGTAAACACCCTTGGATGCACGGGACAGCTCCCTACAACAAAGAATTATCTGGGACAAGACAGAAACAGTGCTGAGAAACTCTGATGATAGAATACCTGGCACATGGCAAATGCCCAATGATAGTTACTATCATTTAATCTCTTTCCACTAAAATCCCCAATCTTTTGACACCGCTTTGATAAGGGACCATGCAGTGTGCTTAATGAACTCAATGTATGGGGATGAAATCTTCTTGTTGGCAGCTATGCCAAGAGTCTGTATCAAAGATGAGAAACTGGAGTCTCAGAAGATACGCCCTAGACCCAGAAAACTAGCATAGTTGAAATTTCAGTTTTGTATCTGGCCTGACATGGTGGCACTCACCATGATCCCAGCAGCACTTGGGAAGCTGAGGCAGGAGGACTGTCTTGAGTCTGAGGCTAGCCTGAGCTACAAGGCAAGATCCTGCCTCAAAAAACAAAACAAACAACAACAACAACAAACTAAAAACTGTATCTGTGTTCTTTTCCTAAAAAGACGCACATTAGCTTTCATTCTTCCAGCTCCCTGGCTCACTAGCCAGGCCTTTTTTCCATTTCCAAGGAAAACACCAAGCTCATCCAGCCTCAAGACCTTTTGCACTTACCATCTCGCTACTTGAGACACTCCTCCCCCGATAACTTCTCAGTGCCGGCCCCTTCCTCTCGGTAATAGCTTCAAATCTCACTTCCTTAGAAAGGCCTTTCTGTCCCACCCTCATCCTCATTCCCATATGTCTTAATGAAGCCCTTCAGAATTATATTTACCTGTTCACTGCCTGTCCCAGCACAAGAATATCCACTCAAGAGACTAGAGACTTTTGTCTTTACTCACTTAACGAGTGCTGGGCACATAAGTGAATGGTGATAAAAAATCATTAGGTTAATGAATGCCTCGATTCCCAAAGGAGTCCGGAACTCTGAAACAGTTGTGGGTCACTACATTTAAGCAGAAGGAAATGAAATAAATGAAAATCAAGGGTCCTAGAGCCTGGGCAGAAGTGACAGGTACAGCCCTAGAGATCTCCACAGCTCGAAAACAGGGCCCACCCCTCTCCGTACTACAGCGAGATGAAGCGGAGCCGCAGAGCACTAGGAAATCTCGACTTATGGTGCCGCGCTGGCCACGACCAGACGTGGAGAGCCGTGGCCGCACACCTGGAAAGAGTCAAGCTAGCCGCTCCAAGGCAAGATCGGGCCTGGCTCGACCCCAAACGCCCGGAGTCCACCAGGAGCTGCCACCTGGGCGGAGAGCACCGGACCGGACCAGGACCCCAGGCCGCCTCACCTGCAGGTGAACTTGAGGGCGAGAAGCAGCGCGCAGCTGAGCGCCACGACTCCGCAGAGCAGCTCTGGCCGCCGGCGCGCCATGAGGGAGGCGCAGCGAAGCCCGCGGCGGAGCCGGCCCGCCGAGGACTCCCCGGCCGGGACCGGGCTGAGGGAGCCAGAGCCCGCCGGGCCGCCGCCGCCGCCTTCGTCCTCGGCGTCGTCGCTGCTGCTGTTGCCGCCGCCGCCGCGGCCTCCGCATTCCGACATTACATGCTCCCCGCCGCCGGCTTTATACCGCCGCCGCCGCCGCTGCCTCCGGCCCGGGGGCCCGGCCAGGACTGTCGTTCCCCAATCCCAGAGCCAGCCGTGCCCGCTAACCCAGAGCCTCCACGTCAGCTGCGTCGCCGCCGCGTCCCGCCCCCGACCATGGAGTGTGCGTAGAAACCTTCTCTGCCCGAGGCCACGCCCCCGCCCCACGGATTCTGCGCAGACTTCTGCTCCGCGTGTAGCCCCATCATCTTTCTATAGGTTCCGCCTCCGGTCCACGGAGTCTGCGCAGCTTCCGCCCTTGACCTTTGGGAACACGAGATTCTACTATCTTTCCGTCAAGTACACGTGTCATCGCAGTCGTGCTTCGAGTCCACCCCACAATGTGCAGATGTTTTTTAGTAGTTATGATGGCAATGGCAGTGCTCTTGACGCAGGAGAGTTAAGGCCTAACTCCCCACCTGAAACGCGAGTT
>PVIC010012832.1:7841-33836 GCA_004025085.1 Thryonomys swinderianus | reverse complement strand
GCTCACTATGTAGCCCAGACAAGCCTCAAACTCAGCAGTCCTCCTGCCTCTGCCTCCCAAGTGATGAGATTACAGGTGTGAACCACCACACCCGGCACTGTGGTATGTGGTATTGATGGCTGGTGGGCGTGAGTCAGCACACCCAGCACTGTATGCGGTTACTGGGGATCGAACTCAGGACCTTGTGCTTGCAAGGCAGGCACCGGAACCACTGAGCTAAATCTCTGGCCCTAACATGTTATTTTTCATCATTAATTTTATTTTTTCAGAGCAATGCACAGAAAAAAAAAATTAAACAGGAAGACAGTTTCCACATGTTTTGTACCCACACACACACACACACACACACACACACACAACTTCTACACTGTGATATCTACCACAGTAGCACATCTATTGGTACATCATTGTCATTCAAAGTCTGTACTTTCCTTAGTATTCATATATCGTGCTGTACATTCTATGAGTTTGGTTGAATATATAATGATTATATTGTATTATATATAGAACGACTATATGTCATTCAGAGTAGTTTTACTTCTATAAAAATCCAGTATGCTCCTCTTATTCATTTCTGCTCCCCCCATTTACTGGCAATTACAGTACTTGTTTACTGTCTGTATAGTTTGTCTTCTCCAAAACATATAATTAGATTAGCCAACATGTTACCTTTTCAAATTGGCTGCTTCCACTTAAGGATACTCATTTGAATGTCCTCCATGTCTTTACATGGCTCCATAGCACATTTCTCTTTAGCACTGATGTCATGATCTGGATTTGTTCCAGTTTCCACATTATACTTTTTTACCTCCTGGAGAACAATTTGGTTGCATCCCAGTTTGGGCCATTATGAATAAAGTTTCTATAAACACACGTGTGGAGCTTTTTTATGTGACTGTAAAATTCCAGTGCATTTGTGTAAATAACAAGGAGCATGATTTCTGGGTCACAGGATAAACGTGTAGTTTTATGAGAAACTCACAAAATGCCTGAAAGATCACTGTATTATTTTGCCTTCTCATCAGCAATGAATGAGCATTCCTTATGTTCCACATTCTCACCAGGCATTTGTACAGTCAGTGCTCTAAATTTGTTTTGGCCATTCTAATAAATGTGTAGTAATACCTAATTATTTCTTTGCAAATCCCTAATAAGATATGCTCAACATTTTAATATGATAACTTACCTTTGGGTATCTTTTTCTGATGTCTATTAAGACTTTTGCCTATTTTTCATTCAGGTCATTTATTTTCTTACTGTTAATTCTTAAAGATTTTTTTTATAGTTTGGATAACCTTCATTTATCAAATGTGGGGTTTTCTCAAATATTGTCTTCCAATATGTAGCTAGCATGCTCATACTTTTGATACTGTTGTTAGAACAGAATTTTTAATTCTACTTTTTCTAGTTTCCTAAGGTAGAAGCTGAGCTTGTGGATTAAAAATAGATCCCTAGCATAGTCATTCAGCACAAACAATTTCTGTCTAAGTGCTTCTTTCATTACATTCCATAAATTGCATTTTCATTTTCATTTAGTAGGAACTTTTAAATTTTCTTTTGATATTTCTTTTTAACCATGTGTGATTTACAAGTTATTTAATCTCCAAGTATTTCAGTATTTTCTGGCTATCTTTCTCTACTAACTGATTTGCAACTTAATCCCTTTGCATATCAACCTCCCTTTATGACTGGGTCCTTTGGGAGTTTTTAACTTTGAGATTTGAACACACTGAGGCTCCAGAAATTCTTCAGTTTCAATTCTAGTTTTCTTACCTACAGACCATTTCCAAGGAGATTATGCTCATTGTTTTCTGCTCTGTTTGACTGTAGCCTTCTGTATCTGCTCATCTACCCCCCAAATTTGGGACCAGGTAGTGGCACCAGTTGCTCTCTCACGTTACCTCTTGGGTAATGTAAAAATTATTGATTTATCAGTTTATTGAGTTTGTTTTTGTTTATTGGTAAGAGTTTTAGTTGCTAAACTTCTTATATATTAGATCAGCTACTATGTCTAAATATTATTTATTTGAAAACATTTCCATTTTTAAAACACAAGTGGAATTTTTAGCTTAAATCATTCTACTATACTACAATTTAACCTAAATTTTGTAAACAGTGCTAAGTATCTTGGGAAAGAAAATCCACTAGATGATAAAGACTCTGTATGTATTGGGGGCTAGATCCTAAAACTAAAATATAGTGCTTTCTATCATTGCTTTTATGGAGAAATTTCTTGAAGTCTCTAGAGTCTTTGCAAATGATCCACAGGTGTAGCTGGTTTGAAGAAACAGATGTCTTCTTGAAGACTACTGTGCAAATTGAATTTTGGTTAATTGAATCTTATTTAGAATTCATTTTTAGAGAGCTAGCTATTTAAAGTAGCCCTTTGGTGAATCATTTTGTAAAATGAGTAACTGCTCCCTAATTTAACTTTTTTGAAAATGCAAATTTTTACTGTGGCAGTCTCTTAAGTCTATGTACTAAGTTTCTGTAGGAAGCATAGTATACTTAACATTCTTAGTAACAATACAACTCAATTTTATATACTGAATCAAGATGATGTGTATAAATAACTGAATACATTCTGTAAAAGTATTATATTTGGAAACAAAAGTAGGCAAGAATTATAGCCTTGAAAAACAGCAGTAATTTGAAAGAGTATAAATATGCTGTATGTTTAGTTAGCATCAAGTAATATAATATTAATAATGCAGATTTAAATAACAATGAACTGGTCTTAAGATTCTAGATAGAAGATAGAGCCCAGGGACGGGCAGTTGTATCAAGCATTCTACACTGTACTATGGGATTCAGTAAACTAACTATGTCTATTTAAATTAATTATAATTAAATTTAATTCTTCTGTAGGACTAGTCACATTTCAAGTGCTTCGGAGCTACATGTGGCTGACTAGCAGATGTCATATTGGATAACAGATTATTAAAAAAAAGATTTCCACTTGCTTGAAAGGTTATACATAACGACATCGCAGTGATTGTAGTGACAGGTAATACAAAGAGTCATTGTATAATTACAGGAAGATCCAGACACAGAGAAAGAGAGAGAGTGAGAGAGAAAAAAAAACAAGCTAGGGACACTAATATTTTAGGCCTCATCAGAAAAGTAACTTTCTGTGGTACTAGTTCATTTATTGCTATAGGTACTTCTGGAGCTATTTAATGTAAATTAAAAGGTTTTGTTTCTTTCTCAGCAACTTTTATCATGGACAGCAGTTTCATGTTTCTGCTGTGTATGTGTGACTATTAAACTAAAAGAAAAGGCTCTATCGATCACTAGTGAAAATTAGTTTCATTATTTTATAAACACACCTCAAATACTGCATAAGCAACCATATATTTTCTGCAGAGGGTGAAAACACAGTTGATAAAATGCAAGTCGAGTAATAACTTCAACTGTGGTGATATTTTCTTAGAGTAAATTTATTAGAAGGCATGAAATGTGTGAGGTGACTCATATGAAACATTAAAAATATTATAAAGCCTCAGAAAATGCTCAGCAGATATGCCTCACAAGAACTTTAGTGATTAGAAGAGACATCCTCCTTCCTATTATAAATAACTGAAATATTAAAGTCCCTAATAGAATGTGAGGTCCCATTTGACCCAGCTATTCCCCTGCTTGGCATGTTCCAAAATGAATTAAAAGCATCATATCACAGTGACATATGTGCACTCATGTTTATAGCAGTAGTTTGCAATAGCTAAATCATGGAAACAACTCAAATGCCAGTCTACCTATGAATAGATTAAAAAGATGTGTTTTATCTGTACAATGGAGTACTACCCAGCTATAAAGATAAACAAGGTATTTGCAACTAAATGGATACATCTAGAGATTATACTCAAGTGAAATAAATTGGCCACATATGTATAAATACCACATTGTTTTTGTGCTGTGAGAAACTGAAAGGGTAAATAAAGACCAAAATGTATAGTAGATAATAAGAAATAGGAAGAAACTGTCCAAAAGGAAAGGAAAATTAAGAAGGGAACAGGAGAGAAAAATGAAAAGCAAACAATATAAGAAGAAATTTAATGGTACAAAAGGAAACGAAGCTTATGTATATAGGGGGCAGAGGATAAGGGCGGGGAGAGGGAAAAATGAGAATTAGGTCACGCACTGGTACAAATTCTCAATGTAGATTCTGATCATAATGTGTACATAAAATGTATCAATGAAATAAATTTCTTCAAAAAATGAAACTTTATTTACCATACAAAAAGAAAGGAAGGGAAAAATGGAAACAAAGCTTTTGTAAATAAGGAGGGGGGAGCTTGAAGAATGGGGAAGGGATTAGGAGCAAAAAGGGAATCAAGATATACCAGGTATAAATTCTCTTTGATGGTTTCCATTATGCATATTTAAATGATGCCAAAAAATTAACACTTAAAAAAATATAATGCCCCCTAACCTAACTAACTACTATTATATGCCTCTGTTTCTGTATCTACAAAATAGGTACAATAACATTTTTCATTTCAGTGATGTATTTTGTCAATTAAATAATACCTATAAAAACACTTGCAACTGTATTAACGTGTCAAGGAAGTGCTTTAAAAATTGCAACAATTACTCTTATTATTCTCATTAAGAGGATCATAATATTATTTTTACACCTGGATGTAGAACTAAGCTTGCTAGCATTTTCATTCTTTCATCTGTATCATGTTGTTTTGACGTAAGTTATGCCATGTCCTGTAAACCTAATAGACTCACAATGCCTGAGACATGGACTATCTCTTGTTCTGTCTTTTTTTTTACTTTACAGATCAGTCAACCTATGAATTTACTGAACCTGAGAAACCTGAAGTAGTCAGATTGGACAAGGCCTTGAGGCTCTGAAGAAATTTGTTAAGTATTCATAAAAGTTAAAAAAAAGTATTTTCATTTATATTGATCTATTTTAAAAGTATATATTTAAAGGACTCCTCTTATAGTAAACATCTAAATATGAGATGACAAGATTTATAACATTTTGCCTTTCTAATGCAGCCTCTGATGACCCCTGATGGATAGGGCTATAGGCTAAATGTCATTTTCTTGGTTCAATTATTTACCAGACATTTTAGTGTTTCTGACAGGATTACATTTTCATTTTAGTTATTCTTTGACTTGTTTTCTAAGCCTCCAGCTAGTAGTTTGTCTTGCTCTTACACGCTACGGTCATCTTTCCTTGGTGAGGTCAGTGGTTCTGACAGGATGTGTATTTTTCACTCTATAGTATATAAGTTTGCACACATTTGACTGGAAAGAAGTATCATGTGTTGTTGTGGTTTTGACAGGTAAACCTTTGTGACCAGTCAAGCTTTTTGACACCAGACTGGTGGATAGTCTACCAAGCTTCCAGTAAAATTAAAAATCTAAGAAAAATAACCACTCTATGGAGTAAAGTATAATTTAGCCTTTTTAAATCAAATTCACATTCAAAATACATTTAAATATTAGGTAACTCAAAACAGGGCAGTCTGAATAGCTTCCAAAGAAACTATTGATGAGATATATAAGGGGCTGCTTTGTTTCCAATGCTTCTCATCTCTCACAGACTCATAACCAAAGGTTTTCATTTTGCATGGGAGCTGCCTCCTGCTCATCATTTAGCTGATCTCCTGGCCTCCTTCCCCAGCCAGCTACCTCTGCATGCCTTTTCATGTTTTTCCTTCTGTTTCTCCCCAAAGCTTTCATTACCTTATTTTATTTTATATTATTTTATTTTGCTAACAGTTTGTTTCCTTTTTCTCAACCAATTACTGAAGAAGCAAGAGAATTCAGTGAGAGACAAGAGATACAAAGGTAACTTTCTAAGCCTTCTTTTAATCCCATAACTACTTTTACTAGACTAGTTGGAAATCCTCCTTTTCTTCCTGTATTAACAAGTCAGAAAAGGATGTGTGTGCCTTTCCAGCACTAGCGTGTTATAGTCTGAAACAACATAAAGCACTTTTTGAAGGGTCCGTTTACAGGGAGTCTTCAAAGAAAGATTCATTTAAATTCACTCTGTCACCTACATTATTCCCAGTCTGGGGCTGCGATGAGAATCACTTGGGAGATTTTTAGTAACACAGATTTTCTGGAGAGCCAGAGTCAGAATCTGCATGGTGATGCCCTGTGATTCTGATTTGTTTCAGTGTCCCAGACGGACTTTACGATCTAGAAACAGACATGCGAGCTCTCCCTGGGAATGGTTCTTCTGCTCCTCCCTCCGAGCTGTACAGTGAGGGAAAAAGTCCCACGCAAATTACCCACATTTAAGTGTACTGAGATTTCCCTAGATCATTGCAGAGAACTGAGACCTCATTCATTAATTTCTCAAAATTTTCATACTGAAACACAAAAGGTCCCAAGCAAACAAAGAAGATGGGGTCACTAACATATTAGTTTCTATCTTAGGTTAGCAATCATAAAGTAGAGGAGAAAGGAGGGGGATGACAAGGAGGAGGAGGACGAGGAGAAACATTGCCAATAAAGTAGCAGAAAGGTCATAGCAAGCAAACTGCTGATGAAAACACGTTGAGAATTCAGAAAAAAAAATGGTGGAGGGGTGAGTTGTGACAACTCAGCTTCTCTGATATTCACAATCTGGATACTGGGGGAAAAGAATGGGAAAGATCAAACAGATCCCTGGGAACCAAGAAGGATTTGACAGGAAAATTCAAACAACAGAATAATCGAAAAGCCAGAACACAACTCAAAGGGAACAAAATAACCAGGACTTTGTCCGCAACTCCTGCTTGCATCTAATGGAAAAGGAACCTGCAGAAACAACATAAGTGTCAGGGGCTCAGGGGCCCTAGGGAGAAATGTGGTGGAGGAACAGAACGGTAGTTGCTTTGATCTTCAGGGACAGCACAGAGCCAGTTCCCTTGTCAATCTTTTTTTTTTTAATGAATTCTTTATTGATACATTTTACACACATCTCACAATCACACTCAGCATTGGGAAATTTGTACGAGTATATGACACAAGTTCTCATTTTTACCGGTAACCCAACCCACCCCACAACTCCCCACCCACTATATACATGTGCTTTCTTTTTCTTTTCAAATCATATTTATTCTTTCCCCTCATTACTTTTCCATACCCCGTTTCTTTTGAGTATTTCCTGTTTCACAAAATCTATCATACATTCTAGAACTCATTTACATCTACAGGTTCTCATACCAGAGAAAATATACGGTATTTACATATCTGTCAATCTTTATACGAGAAGCGGTTGGTGAGTGACTCCTGTGCAGATGGCTGCCATATCCACACAGAGAGGGCTTGGCAGGTCACCGTTCTGGGAAAGGGTGGATTGTCTGAATGCAGAACTCAGCACAGCCACGAGAGCGGTTCACCTCACTGTTCATTCCCACTGTTAGCCTCCTACAGCGACTGGGTGAGGGGTAGCTGTGGTTAGGGAGGGGTTTGAAAAACTTCCTGTGGGGTTGGAGCTTGTGTAGAATGTACACAGGCCTTTCTCATTGCTAGCAAAAGGCAGACAGCCAGAGTTGCTCTGGGTTCTACCCTACTGCCTGCTGGCGCCCGCACGCGGCGTACATCCGGGATCTGACTGCCTTCTTCACCTTCCAGTGTTATTAGGACCACGTCTGCATGTAGATACTGCCAGAGCCCAGCAAAAGCAGAGGGGCCTTTGAGAAAACCAAGATCTGCTAGACCTCCAATTATCTATCTCATGGGAAAACTGGCTTCAAAACCACGCCAATTTTTTTTTTCCTTTTCCTTTTTCCACTTGTGTTTCTTTTCCCTTCTTTCTTCTTCACTAGTTTATGAAGGGCTGAGAAATTTTCCTTTGTCCTTTTTATTAGGTTTAAAAAAATTCTATCTCTTTTTCTGAGTTTTTTCTTCTCTTTCCCAATTTTTCCTTTTGTTTTTTTTTCTGTTATTTTCTATTTTTCTTAATCTTTCTCAATTTACTCTGTTACCTCTACCCATGTCTAAACAACATTGGCACACACACACACCCCCATTAGATCCTTTCTCCCACTTCTTTTGCTTTCCCTATTTTAGAGTTTAAGCTTTTAGATTTGCATTTCCCCTGTACTGAATCCCCTATATATCTTTAGTAGTATAACTAGTGAGTTTTATTAATCTCTACATAGATGAGTATATAAAATTACTATTGAATTATCTTCTATAATTAGTGGAGATATAGATTTCCCATTAGTATATATCAGTTGTAAGCCAATACCCAGGTTGCCCTAGTGCTTGCATTATATTTCTTTTATAGGTTTGGGAGAGGCACATGAATATGTCCTTTGGTATCATAATATCCAATTTGTCTTGGAAAATACTATAAAAGGTGATTTGCTTGATAATGTCAGGGACACATAATTGGTGCTATTAACCAAATTGTTCTGTAAGCCAAATCCCAGATTATCTTTCTGATATTAACCCTAGAATGTACTCCCAGAGAATTCAGTGTTGGGCAAATCGCATTATATCATCCCCTCCTAAATTAACTGAGGTAGCCAAGTATTAAATCAGAATCAAAGTACTATAGTTAGTTATATCCACAGTATATTACCGAAAAGTGATTGATGAAAGAGATCTCTGCACTACCGACAAATCTTTCCACCATATGCATCCATAAACTTCCATCCACAAACAAAACAAACGTGAGAAAGATATATGAGAAAACAAGACAATAAAATTCCTCCACAAAATTACAACTTTGCCAAAGCTAATCCAAGATTCATCAAGGAAGAAAACAAAATAACCTACATACTTCAATTACTCAAAAAGATAACGAGGCATGCCATAGTCAGGCTACCACTTCCACTGAGTGTGCTTAGATAAATCCAAAGTAATGGGAATTATCCCACACATATTGTCAGAGTATAGCGTAATGCAACTAGAAATGAATGGCAAAAGAATTAACAGAAAGTATGCAGGCACATGGAAATTGAACAACACCCTCTTGAATGATCAGTGGGCCACAGAAGAAATCAGGGAAGAATTTAAACAGTTCCAAAATCAAATAATAATGTCAGTACAACTCACCAGAACCTATGGGACACAAGAAAAGCGGTCTAACTTTATGGTAATGAATATCCACAACAGAAAATAGAACAAGCTCAAATAAGCAAAATAATGATGCCTGTCAATGTCCTAGAAATACAAGAGCAATTGAAATCCAAAGCTAATACAAGGAAGGAGAATTATAAGTGTCACAGCAGGAATTAATGAAACTGAGAATAAAAAAGAAATACAAGAATAAGAAAGATCTGGTTTTCTGAAAGAATAAACAAACTACACAATCCTCTATCCAATATTACAAAAGTACTTAAATGCATGCTATCAGAAATGAAAGAGGTACAATCACATTACTTTCTGCCCCAATCCAAAAGATCTTGATAAGTACCTTAAGAAACTACTTTAATAAAATATTAAAAAATCAGAAGAAATGGATAGATTCCTAGATACATATGAAAAACTTAGTTTGAATGAGTAACACCCAAATCCTGAATAATTATAAGTCCAAGAAATTGAAATAATAGTAAAAACTACCAAGAGAAGCCCAAGTTATGTTGGATTTAATGCCCAATTCTACAAGAACTTTAAAAAACAATCTAATATCAATACACTCAAACTATTTAATACAGTAGAAAAGAAATAGTATTATCAGTGTCATTCCTGAAAGCAAGCATTTTTCTAATTCCCAAACAACAAAAGTATACAAACTGAAAAACAACACTGCAAGGTAGTCCTTTTAGTGAATACAGATGCAAACATTTGCAATAAGAACTGGCAAAAAGAATGAAATACTACTCTGCCATATAAATTTGGGTCACATAAGGAAATAGATATACCTCAACACCATAATGATAAGTGAACTAACTCAGACACACAAGTTTAAATATTGAAAGATTTCCCTTATATGAAAAATTATTGTTCTCTCCATATATATGGATATAAAATGGTATGTATATTCTATCACATGTATATGATATAAATAGGGAAAAGGACAAAGAAAGATATTATAATCAAGAGGACCATATATTTAAAAGTTTACAGTGCTTTTACAGTATAATTTTCTTACATGTTTTATATACTTTTCAGCATATTAGTCTGGTTTTCAAACTGTATGTATGGCAATCAGCTTTATAAGGTCTTGTACAATAAATAAATAAAACTGATGCTAGAAAAAAGGACATGTAAAGGGGGAGAAACCAAGAACATTGAAATGTGTAAGTGTACCAGTTTTCTGCAGTGGGTGTAAATATTATGTACTGCAAAATAGTACCTCAGTTCACAATCTTTATCCATTCCACGATTCTGGAAAACATGATGACATTCAGGTTCATGCAGGAAAGATGACTGTGGTCATGTTCATCACCCTGTGCAGAATTCACAAACAGAACTTTGACAAGGGCTTCCATTTGAGAGCCAGTTTGTTCACAAACAAAAGTGTTCAGGGACAAAAGTGCCACTGTATACAAGTTTTTAAAGGAGAATCCAGTAAATTAAAAAAAAAAATTATCACACATCATGACCAAGGAGGCTCCTTTCCAGGGACGGCAGGAGAGTTCAACTTATGCAAATCAATAAATATAGCACAGCATATAAACAGAAGCAAGAACAAAAATCACATGAATACCTCAATAAAAACAAGGAAAGCATTTGAAAAAATCCAACATCCATTCATAATACAAACACTGAAGAAAATAGATATAACAGTTCTTTATGTTTATCTGTTAAAATGCATCCATAATAAACCAGTGGACAACATCATATTAAATGCAAAGAAACTGAAAAATTTCCCTCCCAAATGAAAAACAAGACAGGAATGTCCACTCTAACCACTCCTATTTTATATAGTTCTCAAAAAGTTAGCCAGAGGAATCAGGCAAGAGAAAAAAAAATAAAAGGGTTATAGAAAAGAAAGGAGGGAGATAAATTACTGTTATTTGTAGAAGAAATGCTTCTTGCATCTGTGTGGCAAGTGCAAGGTCCTGAGTTTGATGCCAAGAATCAAAATAAATAAGAAATGTTTCTCTGCATGGAAAACCTGAAAAACTCACCAAAAGACTCCTAGCTTTATTAACAAAATTTAGTATTGTACCAGGATACAAACTCAACATCCAAAAATAACATTCCTGTATAACAATACAGAACTCATCAAGAACAAAATTAAGAAAGCAATAATTTTCACAATAGGATCAAGAAAAATAAAATACTTGGGAATTAACCTAACCGTTGAAGTGAAAGATCTCTGCAATGAAAATTATAGTACTCAGGAAGAGGAGGTTGAATTAGATATCAGAAAATACAAAAACAATTCCTATTCCTGGTCAGGCAGATCCAATATAGTCAAAATGACCATTCTTCTAGAAATTGTTATATAATTTTAACACAATCTCAATCAAAAAATCCAAGAGGGGCTGGAGGGTTAGCTCAGTGGTTCCAGCGCCTGCCTCACAAGTGCAAGGTCCTGAGTGGGCGTGGTGGCTCACGCCTGTAATCCCAACACTCAGGAGGCAGAGACAGGAGGACTGCTGAATTCAAGGCTTGCCTGGGCTACGTAGTGAGCTCAGAGCCAGCCTGAAGTACAAAGCAAGACCCTGTCTCAAAAAAAAAAAAATCCAAGAGGACGCCCCAGATGAATAGTGAAAACATTCTAAAACTAATATAGAACCAGCAAGACTTAGATTAGCAGAAGCAGTTCTCAGCAACAAGAACAAGGCAGGAGCCATCATAATCCTGGTATTCAAATTATACTACAAGGTAGCAGTAATATAAAAAAATGCATGTTTTTAACAATAAATTACACTGGTGGATCAATGGTACAGAAAACATGATCCAAAAATAATTCCTTACACATTTAGCTACCTTATCAAGGTGCCAAATATTTCTGCTGGGTGAAAGATCATCTCTAACTTATGATACTGAGAAAATTATGTGCTGAAAATTGTACCTAAATCTTTCTTACTATGCATTGAATTAAAATAAAAATAGATCAATGGTCTAAATATTAAAAGAGAAACAGTATGCTAGAAGACAGAAGATATAAAACACTTGAAGACAGGTATAGGGAAGGTCTTTCTAAACAAAACTCCAGTAGTAAGAGAAACAACACCAAAAATAAACAAATGGTATCACACTGAACTCAAAAACTTCTTCATGACAATGGAAACTGACACAGAACGAAGAAACTAACTACAGAATTGGCACAAATGTTTTCCAGCTACTTCTCTGTTCTCTGTAATTTGCAAATAAGAGCCAGTTGTGTAGTCTACTTAAATTTACTGAAATGTCATCTTTTGATATCAATGTTCAAAAGAATTTTGAGGGTACATATTGATTCATGGTTCCAATACTTCATTTGGCAATGCCTTTTCCCATCTGTCAGATTCAGACCTTGCTTTTGGTCTTGATATTAGAAACTTGGTTATGTTTTTTTTTTTCTCTAGCATCAGTATTTCTGCAATGCACACTTGACCCTGGTGCTCCATTCTAACAAAAAATATCACTCCTTTTTTTTTTTTCTGTAACCACTGATTATCTGTGCTTTCATGAAACATCAGCTTAACTTCCCCATAATGCCTATCAAAAGCATTTGAGAAATTAAAATATCAAACAAGTTTTTTTTTTCTCTTTTCTTCGGTTTGGGGACAGTAGGTGAATCTATGGGGAGATGTGACACATATATTTTTTTTCTAAACTGTTCCTAATGCTCAAAGTTTTGCACATTTCCAATGTGTCTTTATTGTAGAATTTAGACTGCTGGTGAGGAACATGTTCTTTAATCTTCACAGCCAGAAATTAAAGTTATCTTGGACCACAGTCCTCCCTACATCCACTTCTTTAAGAATTTTTGATGGATTAAACCAAGTCACAAAGCTAAAGAACCATCATTGTCAAATCAGGGACCAGTGGCACACTTTGAATACATGTATACATACCAGGAACACATGCAGTGTGTGTCACTGACAATGAGAGTTAATCCATTAACTGACAGTAAGCCATTATCAGGATGTCACTGAGCATGGAGTTTGTAAGAGATTATGGTCAATACGTTATTGTAAGGAAACAGGATCTGAGCCACGTATATTCCTGCCTCTGCCAACCACTACCAACTCAGAGGCCTGTGGATGGAGTTTTCTCAGCCAGAGTCAACACCAGTGAGGGCCATGCTAATAGTAGCTAGCTTGAGATGTTATCACCAAGTAACCTGTGAGCCCCTTTCAATAGGCAGGCAATACATCATCATATTCATATGGCATTTGGCTTGTACCTAGGCCTCCTTCTACAGCCATTTTGACCTAAATATGTGATGGTGGAAACAGAATAGAGCCAGGCACCACTCATAAACTATAACCAATTTCTGCTTCATTTTAAATGTGGGTTAGATGGTGAAGTTGACTACAAGAGGACTCTGGCTTGATGTTCTGTAAATCTAAGATGATCATATATTTTACTAGCCATCAAGAACAAATACTAGGTTCTAAGTTTTCTTTGTAGAGGACCACATGGGCATAAAACATAGGAATATCATGCGGAGGCAAGAACAAGTCTTAATAAGTGGCTTTTATATTTTATCATTTATAAAGGTAGCATTTACATACATATGCACATACATATTTATAAGTACATGTAATTCACTCATTCTAGGTGTAGAATTCAATGACTTTTAATAAATTTAGAGCTGCATAACCATTATGACAATTACAGATTAGGATAATTTATCACCTCAAATAAAAATCACACAATTTTCAGCAGTCACTTCTTATTTCTAATATTCTCTTCCCCAGCACCACCCCATCCCCAGTTCTCAGCAACTATTTTCTGGTTCAATAGATTAACCTTATGGACATCTCATATAATTGGGATCAAATGTTTTGCATCTGACTATTTTGATTGAGCATAAGGTTCTAAAGTTTCATCTACATTGTACCATGTAGGATCACTTTTTTTCTTGTGGAACAATATTCCACTTTGTGAATATATCACATTTCCTTTATCCAGTTAGAAAATGTGAACTCTTTCAGTGTTTTCATAATCATGAATAATAATGCCACTATGAAATAGATGTGGAAGTTTTCTATGGGCTTTTTTTTTTCATTTCTCTTGGGTAAATATTTAGAAATGAAATTGTTGAGCCTTAGGCTGCATTTAGACTCATCAAAGAGAAGACAAAAAGTACCTGGAGCATCTTTAGAAAATGATTCATATACAACACTGATGGTTCTGCTTCTTCCATATCAAGCTCCCAGTCACCTAGCACCCTTACCATCTTTCTTCACTATTTCCCTTGACCATCAAAGCAAGAGTTAGTGTGGCTCAACTGTCTAATACCTTGCAATCTTTTTAGGGTCAGATATTTTTGTTTTCACCTTCTTAACATGTAGGTGCTTTACCTCATCCTAAAGTAAGTTACATTTGACATGGGTGGAGAGTGAAAAGACTGTTTTTAAAGGTATCTTTGAACAAGATCTCTTTATTTAAAGATTCTTATGGTGAATAACAGAAATAAGATAGCCAGCAATGGCTGAAATTTGCTCCTCAGGGTAAAATAAATTCTGATGTGAATTTTCCAACCTCTGACACAAGTATATATCAACATTTTTCTACTAAATAAAATATACATTTTATTGACGTTTAAAGATAAACTTTTCAAATAATAAGGCTTTTTGAGTACAGTATAGTTTTGTATCATCCTTTTACATTTCCTTTGAAATATAAAACAAACTTTTTTATCATGAGTAATACTGCAAAAACATAACTTCAGTAGTCATATGCAAGTTCTTCATGGTTCTGTACCATAACTTAATTAACATTTACTCTGATGGTGAGCCATTCAGAAGCATTTGAGTTTTACTAAACTGCTAGAAAGTTTAGTAAGATGCATTTTGCTCCAGTTTTAATTCATTTGTCTTGATTCTTACTAATAAACATATTAGGTCAAAGAGGATCAATATTTTGAAGCTTACATGGCTGGTTTAAAGGCCAGTTTTAGCTCTATCTCTAACACAGAGCCACCATCTAATGATGTGTAGCCTAGTGATATCCCTTTTCCTCTGAACTGTTATACCTGTAGCAATTAGCAACCAGAAATTTTACTTACTTTTTCCTCAATCCTCATTTTCCCCTGTTTTGGGGCTTAATGGTTAGACAAAAATTCTAAAAAAAAATGGAGATAATGCTCTGTACTTTGTTTGAATTCTTCAAAATTGTTTCTATTCCAAATAAACAGGAATAACATTCTTGGTTTTTCAAAAAATAATCATTGCAAAGCACAAGTGGTGCTCTTCTAAACAAAGGAGTTATAAATTTGTTGACATTATAGCTCATTTGAGTCTACTCCTTTAACCTTCTAAGTTTGATAACCTTTTTTCTTCAGTGACTGGGTTTGCATATTATAACAATCCTAAACAAGTTCAGACTTTATGTTACAACCACTTCTTCTCTGGCCTATGACCTTTTGTACTTGAATTAGCAGAATGGATTCAGGTGAATCCTTCTTACAGCTGAAACATACAGCCTTTTAACACTCTGAGTTCATCCCATTAACACTAAGAGAGGTTCAAACGGTATAAAATAGTTGAAGCCTCATGTTAACTGTAGTCCCTGGTTTACTAAACAGTTAAATGTGAGACTATTTTTTAGCCAAGAGTATTAGACAGAGTGAAGACCTAAGAAAGTAAGAAAAATGAACTTTTATTCTAGTTGTATGCTAAATTTGTGAGTACTAGAATGCTGATTAGCTACCCTGGGCATCCGTTTTCTTACCCAATGTAGTTGGCAGAAGAATGAGCCCCAAAATATTCACATCCTAATTTTCTAACCTGGTGATTATGTTAGCCTTTGTAGTACAGAAGGATTTTGAAATGTGACTAAACTGAGGAACTCAAGGTGATATACATGTGTATAAAACTCACAAGGTTCTCAAATATAGAAGAGAAAAGCACAATACTTAGAAGGAGATGTGACTTTGATAACAGAGGATGAGGCCATCAACTAATGAATGTATGTTCTATAAACTGGCAAATCATAAAAGATTTTTCTCTAGATCATTCAGGAAGATATGCAACAATGACAACTTCTTCACTTTAGCTCAGTGAGGCCTATGTCAGACATCTAATTTACAGGGCTTATTAAATTTGAGTTGTTTCAGACCACTAAGTTGTGGTAGCTTATGACAGCAGCAATAGAAAACTCCTACACCCGTAAGGGGACAGGATAAGTGATAGAGCCTGAAGCAGCTTCTCAGTTGTGAATTACAAAATTTTACATCTCTAATGATAGTACTTTGATATCTGTTAGAAAGCATGAGGCACTTGTTTTAGAAATACTTCCTCTAGTCCCCAAGTGTGTGAAAGAGTTTTAAAGCAGACCTTAGAAGTGAAGCAGTATTCCTTGCTGTAATCAGTCTCTTAGCTTTAAGCAGCTCCCCACTCATGTTTCCCACTCTCCTTCATAGCCACCAGCCTCCACTTCACAATATAGGATTCTTGCTTATAGCGTCCTGTCTTGATGTGGTTTCTCAGGAATCTGCTTTCCTCCAAGGCTTGCCTCCCCTTGGAACTCAGAAGGGAGACAGTTAAATACTGTAAATGAACCCTTCTGACCTTCAAGGAGCTATGTGCCCTTAAAAGATGCAGACAAGGTTGACCTCTGGGTTCCTGTAAGAAGATCTTACAATATCTTGAAACCCCTGATATTTGGATCCCAAGGCTGCACTGTAAACTATTACTGAAGGAAAAGAAAAAAAAAAAATCCCTGTTACCTTCTGCCCTTACCCATCAAGAAAATGTACATAAACTGGAAAATTTCTGTGTTTGAAACTTCGGCTCTTTTGGATAAGTAATCCAGATGATTGCTGGTAAAACTGTACTCCTGATTTTCAGTATTATACCCTGTCTTTTTTTTTTTTTTAACACAGGGTCTTGTTTTGTAGTTCAGGCTGGCCCTGAGTTCACTATGTAGCCCAGGCAAACCTGGAACTCAGCAATCCTCCTGCCTCTGCCTCCTGAGTGCTGGGATTACAGGCCTGAGCCACCACCCCAGTATTGTGGGGTGTGGTACTGATTGCTGCTGGGTGTGAGTCACCACGTCCAATATCATATCACTGTATATGATTACTGGGATTGTACCAGGGACCTTGTGCTTGCTAGGCAGGCAGCAGGACCACTGAGCTAAATCTCCATCTTTACCCTGTCTCTTAACCTGCAACAGTTTCAAATATTCAAGTGTGTTACGGAAAAATAATGAAAAGTCTGTAAAACTGTTTACTTTGTGGTGACTCCTTGGCAAAACTATTTATAATCTGCATTTCATACATGAAGAAATTGAATGGTAGATTGTTAAGTGATTTTTATGGTTTACAAAACTGAACACAATACTCGAACATAATCCAAAAGACTTCAATACCCGAGCTCTGAAACAACTTTGTATCAGCTGTCCAAATTAGTATAATGGCATGGATGACAGAGAGGCTAATTACTAGAAACAAGACCAGAAGTCTTATTAGAACCCTAAGGTCTCCAAAGTCACAATCCTACATTCTTTTTACAGATTCTCAATCCAGTTGAGATATGTGCATAAGAATCAGGTAGAAATCAAAGCATTCTATGGGATGCTCAAAATTAGGACTACCTACAAATTAAGTCACAACTGGACTGTCTTGCACCAATCCCTTGAATTGAACTGGATATTTTACTGACCAGCAGAATCGAAGTCAGATATGTCTCAAATTTCATCATATAGACGAGGCACTCTTCAACCCATGAGAAGAAAAAGAAGGGGGAAAAGGGAGACAAAAATAGTTATTTTCATCAGAAAAGTATATTTCTAGTATGCCTTCAACTTTCTCTGGCAAAATATTATATTCTTGAAGGCTTTCCCCTACTTTATATCTAGGTTTTTCAGTATTTGGCAATATTCTAGCTTAATGCACTTTTAGAGGCATACATTTTCCTTATTTATGGCTGTAATGGTACATTGTCTTTCAACTTCCACTGGGAAATATGCATCACAATATCTGAGATGTCCCCTTCTTTCTTTCTTTCTTTTTTTGAGATAGGGTCTCGCTTTGTAGTTCAGGCTAGCTCTGAGCTCACTATGTAGCCCAGGCAAGCCTTGAATTCAGCAATCCTCCTGCCTCTGCCTCCCAAGTGCTGGGATTACAGGCGTGAGCCACCACACCTGGCACTGTCCCCTTCTTTCTTGAACAATGAAGCAAATAGCTCTTTTCAAAACTTAGCAATTTCAACACCATTATATTTTTATACATAATAATGCTTGTTTATTCTGTATATTAAAAAAATTAAACTCCAGCCTCAAGTCATAAAATGATGAGCACAAGAATTAGAACTTTTTAAAAATATCACATGCTCTCAACATGCCTAAATTTAAAACTAATTCTCTTTGGCTCTTGCTTCTATAGAGTGGTGAAAGTTATTAAGTTATAAAAAAAATTCCACCTACTGTAGGAGTTATGCAAAACTGCTTACAAATATACACTCCTACATATTGCATTGGCCAAGTTTATTCTCCGTTTTTAGACAGTACAGAATATTTTTAGGGTGTTGAACTAATCAGTCCAAGATATTACATTGTTATTTACTTTAAACAGAACACCAGGCCCTAGGTATTCTCAGAAAATAAAATCCATATTTGACTAGTGAGTTTTCTTACAACCCAGAAAACCTGATATTGTCCATGACTACTACTACTATTCCTTTATGAATTAACTCCAAACTTGCTACCTGTAATATCTTCACAATTTATAATTGTTAATGATTAAGTATTAATAACAAAAATAATGAGGAACAGCACTCCTTATGAAATATCATCTGTGTACAGGAACACATTTAACTTACTTAATTATATGTATTAATTCTCAGTGCCAGCTCTTTTCTGTTTTTCATTCCAGATCAGTTTTATAGCTAAGGCTAATTGTGAGCAATATTTCTTGATTAAATGAACTTTATAGTCATAAGGACCACTCAAGCTCCCTATTGGCTCTACATATAAAGCATTAGAATATTATTGAACATAGCGGTGTACTATAATTCAAGAAAATAGATTCTTTTTTCTATTAAAATAAGACTATGACTGATTTTAGTTGTAATGTAGAGAGTAGCAGTCTTCTAAGTACTATAACCCAGAAGGTTTGTATCTCTGCCTTAGAAAAACACCACAGCAGGCTACTACAAAGCATTTATGAATGAGAAGTAGTTCTTTGTGTTACCAAATTATCTGACAATGGTTCTATGTAAAGTATAAAATGCTATATTTACTAAGTATAGCATATTATATAGATGATAGAATTAAATAAAAAATTTCATTACTCAGCCAATATCTATGCTGACATTATGTATTAGTCAAATTTAATTTTTCCCAAATTAACCTTTCTATAACAAAAATAATAGAATATATCTAATTTTTTATGATTCTGTACCTCTGGATATGATTCTTAGATTTGCATTCTTATTTCTATATTTCATACACCTTGAATCTACACATATTTTGTTATATTTCTCATGATATGCTTTATTTTTTAAAAGATAGAATTAATTATTTTTTTTAAATGAGACATACATTTTAGCTTGTGGACAGAGGCAAAAAAATATAATGTGAATATATAATCTGTATTTCATCCACCTCTTTTTGAATTCAATGTCCTCCAAAGAGTGTTTGAAACCTAAATGCTTCTAGTAAGCAAAAGTTGGATATGGACATTCCTAGTTCAGTTTCTTTTGAAAGTAAATTACATGTAACCAAAAGTTGCTAGTGTTTATTTAACTGAATTTTAGATAAAACCAGGGCCATTTTTTTTTTTTACTTACATGCATTCATTTGCTTCAAGGATTTTCCTCCACTTCTTTCTCTGATCTTACAGTTGATGCCCTAGTTGTTTCAGATGGATTATGCCTGTTTCTGAGCATATCAAGGACACATAGAGTCCTTCTCACACGTCTAAAATTTGTGAGCTATCAAGATATTCACTGTTTTTAAGGAAGTATAAATCTCTTTGGTACAACTGGACAATCTTAGCCTTTGTCTTGTTCATTCTCAGGTGTCCTCCCTTGTGTGTGTGTTTGTGTGTGTTTTCATTTTTGTTTGTAGTTTGATGAACCAATCTCTGAATTAGGCTTAAACAGGTGAAGATGGGGAAACACAGTCTTTCCAGTCCTTGACTCTCAACTCTAGTTCTCAGTCAGTGAGGCCCAGAAGACATTAGCCCTTTCTTTATCTATTCACTACAGATGTGACAAACTTTTTCTTGTTTATATAAATTCAGCTCTTCCCCTGCTCACACCCATACACACCCCAATTGTTTTAATAAATCTAAGAAACTAAGGAATTAACAGTGAAGGTCAGCAGTTTGTGATCTTGTCTTATCTGCTCGTCTGATGTTTTTCCTTAGAGTAAATTCATTTTAATCCTAATTTCTTCTTCTGTTGCTGCATCTCTTTGTTAATTTTTGTGTTTATCGTTTGTTTTGTTTTGTTTGTCTGTTTTGTTTTTAAGGTAATGTTTCATGTTGTAGTTCAGGCTGGCCCTGAACTCACTGTGTAGCCCAGGCTGGCCTTGAACTCATGGCACTCCTACTGCCTCGGCCTCACTAGTGCTGGGATTATAGGCGTGGGTCACCATGCCTGGTTCTTGTTAATTTTGTATGCTTTTATATGTATATTTTTGAAGCTCATGTTTCTGTTTTAATTCTATCTAAAGCTAGCCACTTGATCTGGACTTTCTACCCACCATTTCCAAAATGTTCTTCTCAGTATCTTTTTAAGAAAAATAAGCCAGGTGTCACCATCCTTCCTACTCAGCACAAGATGTCATTAAAACATATCAATCAGTGTATTTGTAAGTGTCTGTGCCCATATGTTATTTATCATCATGCATGTGTTAGTGGGTGACATACAGATAGAGTAAAAAAGCAATCATGTTCCAAAGTTATAAACATATTCCAGTCTTGTCTCTTCTACGGAATACTTTGAACCTATCTATGCATAATTAAAATATCTTATTACTAATTGGACACTGGACTTATTACAAGCCTTTGATATATGCTCAAGTTATTTCACAGTTGGCTTTTTCCTTTACGTCTGGCGGTCTGCAACATACAGTACTGTAAAACCTACTTCACTGAAACATGTCAACTTTAAATTCTAACAGCTTTGCACTATCACAAGGATCTTCATGATCATATATTTTTTATTTGTTTTAGTAATTGTGTTTGTTTTATAATGTATTAACTCACACTTTATAGAATGAATGTGTTTGAGTTTGCCACATTTGTACATGTATGGGACAGACTAGGATCCACCACACTCTACCCTCATCGTCCTTCCTTCTCTCTGCATTGCCTTCCCAATCTCCAGTAGTCTCCTTTCTATTTTCTTGTTTCTTTATTTTCTTCAGATTCAACATATGAGAGAAATCATGATTTGTGTTTCTAAATCTGACTTACTTCACATAACATGATGATCACAAATTCCATCCCCTCTTCTGCAAATGACAAGATTTCATTACTCACTGTGGATGAATAACACTTCATTGTGTGTATATGTCACATTTTCATTCAGTATTTATCAGGTGTCTGTACCCATAGGTAACTCTAATGTAGTAGCTGTTGTGAATTGTGCTGTAATATACGTTGATATAGTAATCACCCCTGCCACCACTATTCTTTTCCTTTTATATACTATTAAATTAATCTTTGATCATTATGACTTCTTGTTAAGATTTAGGTTTTAAAAAAAATGTTCCCCAAAATACAAATATGCAAAAAGGTGAAGCTTTTGGAAGGAGATTAGGTAATGGGGCATTAAACTTATCAGTATATTAATTTTTTTTATTGAATTCTTTATTGGTACAATTTATATACATCTCAAAATCACATATAACATTGGGAAATTTGTACCGGTATATTAATTTTTGATGAATTTGTAGCTAAATATGTTTTGACATAGTGGACCTCATAAGGTATATAATTCCTTGGGCTCTTTCTCTGGTCTCTGCTTCCTAGATTTTGTGGTTGAGAGGCTTTCCTTTGCCATGCCCTTATTCCAAGACTTTTTTTTTTTTTTTTTTTTTTTTTTTTTTTGCCTTAGAACCAAGCAGTCATGTATTGAAGCTCTGAAACTGTGGGCCAAAATAAACTTCTCTTCCCTTTGGGTGAGGCTATGAGGTATTTAGTTCTACAGACAATTGGCACAAAGAATAGAGTGGTTACTGTGTGCTTCACTACACATTTGTTTCAGATGCCTTTTGAACTGGTTTGCAGGAAGAGTTTGGAAATTTTGGAGAACTAGGCTAGAAAATCCCTTACTGTTCAAAAGATAATGCTGATAGGAATATGAAGAGTGAAGACTGGGTTCATGATGACTCAGATTTGAAGAAGGCTGCTATGTGAAGTCAGGGTAGATGACAAGTTTTACATTCTGACATGGAATGTGTATGATTTTGATGATGCCCTGAAACTTTGTGTCGATATCAGTTTAAAGGTAACAGATTGGTTCATACATTAATTAATTAAGTGGAGGAAATTTTGAGGTGGTTCAGTGTTCAAACTGTGGTATGAGTACTGTTGGATGCTTCTAGCCAGATTTGTAGTGAGTCAGGAGCAAAGAGCAGAACAGAAAGATGTGCAAACATTCAGTTTGAGCACAAAAGAACCGCATGTAAAATTGGGATTAAAAACTGAGGTTGCTGAAGAGATTTAGCACCATTAAAGAGAAATCAAGCACTTTACACTTAGATAAGAAGAAAGATACCTTGAGGGAAGCTCAGTAATCAGCCACATCTCACTGCTCACAGCCTCGAGGTTGTGAAAGTGAATGGCTGTTTGAAATACTTTGCTTTGAAAAGAGTGTCCAAGGTTCCCAGTTTGCTCTGCCTCACCTGAGGCAGTGCTTCCTTGAGTTCAGCCATCCAGGTGCTCAGCAGTTCCTGCAGGTATTGTCCAAGACAGAAGAGTTTGGCAGCCTTTATGCAAGGCTGATTTTGGAGACATGCCTAAGTTGCCATTGTGGGTTCATGGAGTCCTTCCAGGCTTCAAAAGAAGGCTTAAGAGACCAGACAACATGTTAGAGTACCTGCCAGGATTTGCTGAAAGGCCAGAGCATAAGGCTTTGTGAGTGAAACCAAAGGTACAGAGGATATACCAGCAATTTGAAGACAGCAAATATATAGAATATCTACCAAGGAACATTTTGAGAGGCAAATGGTGCCAGACCAAAGGGAAACCATGTGGGCTAAAGCCATCAAAGTTATGCAGGGAAGGCTGTGTAAGGCCCTTGGACATCAAATCACCAGATGTCCCAGATCTGATCACACAGCTAGGGGAGTTAGTGTTTGCACAACTGGGTTTCATGCTACCCTTATTCTAACTCCTTTACAATCTCCTGCTTTTTCTCCCTAGAATGGTAAGATTTACATTGTGCTATTGCATTGTGGAATTACTTATTTTCATTTTGATTTTACAAAAACTCACAGCTGGGTTTGCGTCTCAAAAGAAATGTTGAACTTAGGAGACACTGGAAAAAGTGAGCCCTCAGAAACCTTAATAAATGAGCTAAATTATTATTATCACATAATGAGACAGGCATGAGGCTTCATGGGCCAGCAGCATAATATTATAGTTTAAATCAACTGTGACCCCCAACAAACTTGTGTTCAAAGGTGAGGCTCTCAGAAGGGAAGGAGAACATAGTATGCCAGCCTCATCAGTGCATCAACACTCATTCAGAGCTGAATGTATTTTTAGAAGATGGGATCTCAGGTGGAGAAAACTGGCCCCCAAAGACATCCCTTTGAAGACTATACTCTCCTTGAGCTCTTCCTCTGGGAGCTCCTTCCTAGATGCAGTTAGGTGAGCAGCTTTCCTCCTCCTTGTCCTTCTGCCACAGTATTACTGCTTTAGAGTCAGCTGACTATGGATGGAAACCTCTGAATTATGAGGCAGAGTTAACCTCTCTTATTTAAAGTTGCAACCATAGTCTGTCTTATCAATGGGAACCTACCCAGGGTACCCTTCTGTGAATAATGAGGTCTCTCCTCCTATGAAAGTATTTCCCAGGCCAGAGATTTAGCTCAGTGGTTCCGGCACCTGCCTTGCAAGCACAAGGTCCCTGGATTGATCCCCAGTAACCACATACAACAATACTGGGAGTGGTGCCTCACACCCAACAGTAATCAGTACCACATACCACAAATGCCAGGCTTGGTTGTTCAAACCTGTAGTCCTAGAACTCGGCAGACAGAAGCAGAAAAATTGCTGAGTTCAAGGCTTGCCTGAGCTACATAGTGAGCTCTGGGCCAGCCTGAACTACAAAGCAAAACCCTGTCTCAAAAAAAAAAAAAAAAAAAAAAAAAAAAAAAAAAAAAAAAAAAAAAAAAAAAAAAAAAAAAAAAAAAAAAAAAAAAAAAAAAAAAAAAAAAAAAAAAAAAAAAAAAAAAAAAAAAAAAAGTATTTCCCACAGTGAAAGATTCATTTCAGTCCTCACAGTTTCCATGAGCAGTGTTTTTTAGCATGCAGAAATTAAATACCATCTAGGTTATTACCACCTAGGTTCTGCAACCAATTAATACTTTAAGTATTTTATATCATAACTAGTCATATACCCATCATTTAATCCATTTACTAATCTTTATTTTTTATATATTGTAAAGTAATTTACAAGATATCTATTTGCTTCAACTCCCATAAATATCAGGACATATATCAATAACTAAAGGTTAGTATTTGTCCACAGACCTTTCGTTAGGTTTAATTTTTGAAAATTAAGTATAGAAATTGTAACTGTCATTTAATGAGTCTTGTAAAATGCATGTACTTACGTAGCTCAGTCTTATTAAGATGTAGAACATTACAGTCACTTCAGAGTGTTTTCCTATATCCTCCTCCAGTCAATCTTTACTTCTCTATAGGCAAATATCATTTTGATCATTTCTACCATAAATTAATTTTGACAATTTTAGAAATTTACATAGCTGAAATCTACACTATTTCATGTAAACCTCATTAACTTCAGTGTCATGTATATGAGATTCATCAAAGTTTTTTGTGAGTAATTTTTTTTGAAATTGAATTCTTTATTGGTACAATTTGTATACATCTCACAATCATGTATACCATTGAAAAATTTGTACCAGTATATGACACAAGTTAATTCTCATTTATACCCATATCTCTACACACCCACACTTCCCCAACCCCTTTATACATATTCGTTTATTTTCTTACTGTATCATATTTAATCCTTCCCCTTATTACATTCCCACACCAAATTTCCCATGGAAAATTCTTACTCTATAAAAGCTGTCATAGTTTCTAGAGCTCATTTGCATCTACAGGTGTTCATGTCACAGAGAATATCCGGAATTTGCCTATCTGTGATCTATTGATTTCACTTATTAGTATATCCTCCAGGTGTCTAAATTTGCTCATGAATGTGTCGATCTTGTCAATTTTTATGGCAGAGTAATACTCCATTTCATAAAAAAAACCCACATCTTCTTTATCCACTCTCTAGTTGATAGACATTTGGGTTGTTTCCAAGATTGAGCTATCATGAACTGAGCTGCTATGAACAAGGGTGTACATCCATCTTTCCACTGTGATTTTTAAAATTCTTCTGGGTATGTTCCTAGCAGGGGGATAGCAGGGTCAAAAAAGACGTGTAGTCCTAGTTTTCTGAGAAATCTCCACACAGATCTCCACAATGGTTGCACAAGTCTGCAATCCCACCAACAGTGTAGAAGGGTTCCTTTCTCCCCACAGCCACGCCAACATTTATTATTGGTTGACTTTGTGATCACAGCCATTCTTTGTGGAGTGAGGTGGAATCTCAATGTTGTTTTCATTTGCATCTCTCGAATGACCAGAGATGTTGAGCATTTCTTCATATGTTTCTTGGCTGCTTTGATTTCTGCCTCTGAGAAGTGTCTGTTCATTTCAGTTGCCCACTTTTGAATTGGGTCTTTAAACTTGGGGAGGCTGATCTGTTTGAGTTCTTT
>PVIC010012831.1:0-39028 GCA_004025085.1 Thryonomys swinderianus | reverse complement strand
AAAAAAAAAAAGTAAAAGCAAAACTCTTACCTTTGTATAATAGAAGACACATCTTGCCCTCCATTCACAGGCTTGTGCTTGTTTCACTAGTAGCTGTGGTGATCTGCGCTCATCTATTCCTTTCTGACCAGGTTGCCCTTGGGACCAAGGTCATAAATATGCAACACAGCAAGTTGGGGTCAGGGACAGAGAACCAGAACAGAGCAAAATAATTGGTCCTTAGCAAGACTGGACTCATGACTTACACTTCATTAGCTCTGTGCTTTAACCAACTGAGCTCTGAAATCACAGACAGCCAATGATTATACAGACTTAGGGACTGATATGTAAATTGAGATAGTAAAATGCCCAGTGGGATCTGATCATAGCTTTGTGCATTAGTTGTTTACACTAAACTCAAGCTGATCTTTTTAAAAAATACAGCTGAACTACTGAACAATTTATTCTTTATGTCATATTATTTTGGAAGTAAACTATCATTTCCCTAATTCAAAAAGGAGACACAAAGTAACTTTAATCAACATCCAAAAGTTAAGCAGTAGTTTCTCATTTCTAGAGAGTCAAAACGTGGAGCAGATCTAATACATGTGCAACCATAGCATTTAGCAGTTTACAAATGATATAACAACTAACTGTTCAGATAAGGGATTTGTGGCCACAGTGGGAAGCTGGAGTGCAGCTTTGGGTTGGCTCAGTTTGCCTGTCAAGCAGAGCCCGTGATACCAATAAACTGGTGCTTTTGTTGAGGTCTTGATAGAAGAAAACTGGACCACAGTGTAAATCGGAAAAATTGATGCTGATTGTGGATTGTATTAAAGAGTTGGCCCTGCCAATCCTAGAAGTGTTAAGATCTAGTTAATAATTCTGTGGTCTGGTTTTCAATCATCGTGAACAGCCTTTGTCCTGCCTTCTAGGGTCACGCCATCCATTACAGCAGCCACTAACCATGTATACATATTTCAACCAGAATTAATTTAGTTTCTTGGGTTCTTTTTTTTTAATCCACATTTCAAGTGCCCAATAGGCCCACATGGCTAGTAGGTACTATTTTGGATAGAATAGATGATTCCATTGCCATAAAGCTCTGTTGGACAGCACCGTTTGACAGCTGTTTTGTTTGTTTTTGGGGTAAAGAGGATCAAACCTAAGGATTACACATAGGCCAGGCAAGCACTGTTCTACTGAGCTATACTCCCAGCCTGAGGATCCCCGGAATTTAAATACCATATCCATGATTCTCTATGTCAATAAACTTTTCTCCTCTGACCCAGGGAGCACACAGCCACCAGATCATTCAACATTATCACTCTTCTGCTTGAAAACCTTCAGAGCCTCTCCGGTGTCTGCAGGAGATAAAATGCTGAATTGCTGTGCTGTCCTTCAAAGCCTTTCAACAGGTGATCCTTCTTTCTGTTCAGCACGACCATTCTTCCTCATTCTGCAGAGAGGGATTTTGTTTCAGACAAAGTCAGTCTATTCTCTGTACCCTTCTGGCGTGTGAGTTTTTCCATATCTTCCCCAGGGCCCATACTCTAGTCATGTGTTGAAATCCCACAAGTCCATCAATTAGTGTTGAGTTTAATTCACTCCAATGACTGTTGTGTAGATCAGAAGTAAATTTTCCAAAACAGAAAGGGAAGCTGTGCATGGGGTACACACTTGTAATCCCAGCTACTTGGAGGGCTGAGGCAGGAGGTTTGAAAGCCCAAGGCCAGCCTGGGCAACTCAGCAAGGCCTTGTCTCAAACTAAATTAGACTAGGGTTGGGGTTGCAGCTCAAAGGTAGAGTGTCAGTTCAGTGCATGGGAGGCTTTGGGCTCCGTACCTCATATGGCAAAAGAACAGAAACAGAAAAGGGAAAGGAAGTCTTTGGCTTGATTGATAAACTACCACCTCAAGTCAGCCTTCCTTAATTTGGTGACAGATCACACCTCTTCAGGAACATGCCCGGCTGCCCCTGTTTTGATACTGACCAGTATGCTGTATAACATACAGCATACTGTATAACATACAGCATACTGGTCATGTCTGATCAAGTGTAGACTTTGATAAGACATTCTTTGGCAATTCTCTACCCACTCTAAGTCTTGTTTTGTTTTGTTTAAGACAGGGTCTTGCTCTGTAGTTCAGGTTGGACTGAGCTCACACTAGGTAGCCAAGGCTGGTCTCAAACTCCAACTCACTGCAATCCTCCTGCCTCAGCCTCCCCAGTTCTGGGATTATAGGTGTGTGCCACCATATGTGGCTCTCAGCACACTTTAACTAGATCCATGCCACACTTCTTATAGGGGAGAAAATATGGTCAAAGGGGAGTCGTACTTGAAAATAACTATCACCATCCAAATCTACTGAAGATGTTTGTTGAATTCTGAATAGACTCTGAGGCACTGACTAATAAACCAACCCTAGGCATCACCATAAGATACCTGAATCATTTGGTCACTGAAAAGATTGAACTCCCAGAGAATTTGTGATCTGTACAAGTGAGTAGTGATGTGTCCCCTTGCTCCCCACATTCTACCCTAGAAACCAAAAGCATGTAGAAATTTTGTCCTATTTCAATAAAATATTATAAAGCCTTTCTTTTTAGTGTTGCCAAAGAAAATGTATTTCCCAACAAGAGGACAATACTGTGGCCTGCAGTGGCCAGGCTAACCAGCTGTCTCCTTTACCAGGGAGCCACAAACTCCACTATTTCATCTGTACAGTTGTCATAACAGCACAACTCAGAAATTTGGTGTGAGGTTTCCATGCAAGAAAAAAAAGTGTTGACTTAGTTTGAAAACAATAAAGCCCTAGACACATAGAAAGTGTGTGTGTGTGTGTGTGTGTGTGTGTTTGCAATATCTGAAATATCAGTCTGCTGCGTATGGTGGTCAGAATGAATTTAGAACCAAAGTCAGGGAGTCCGGGGTGGTACAGGGGCTCAGCAGCAGGAAGATCCCAGGTCTCCCTCATTGGGCTTCCCACACAGGTCTGTGCCAGGGGCAAGAAACCCTGGGCTACCGCACTCAGCACTGCTCACAGGAACATTCCTGAGTCATCAACATCTTCCAACAGATTTGTGGCTCAGGGGACTGATTTATAGTTTTGTGTTTCTCTGCCCTCACTCTTCCCCATCACTTGAATGTTCAGAATGGCACCTGTTTCACACAAGGTTTGGGACCAACCATAGGAAATGACCTGGAAACTCAGTACACCAAATCACTCCAGCCCCATTTTATGTGGTCATAGAGTTCTGATGGAGGCATTTCTAACTTTCATAGAGTTCTGATGGAGGCATTTCTAATTTTCAAACTGTTAAAGGTGGGAAACTGAGAAAACGTATCTTCAGCACTTCATCCTTGCAGGAACTTTGCTGGGGGGGGTGGCTGGCAGACCTCCAGGGTCCACACAAATCTGAGCCTGTGCCCTGTATGGGATTACCACCAGCTCCAAACTTTTACTTAGGAACATTTGCTAGGCAGCCAACTAGGTTAGGAGAGGAGGGTGCTGCTGGGGCCATGGAACAAGTCTTTCCATGACAGGAAACTCTTTCTGTGAAAGTGAACCATATGCTGAACAAATCCTGGGAACCCACAGAAAGCCAGAACTTAACAAACCAGCCTAAAAGTTGCATGATGAGAAAGGAAGATATAACTATTCTCTATTAGCATTTTGCAACACCCTGAAAATACTTCAGGATTTTATTCAAGAATGATAATCATAGCTGAGTACGGTGGTGCACACCTGACATCTCAACCCTCTGGGAGGCTGAGGCAGAAGGATAGAAAGTTCTAGATGTTAGCCTGGGCAATTTAGTGACTTATCACGACTTCATCTCCCACTTGAAAAAGTGAGAAAGAGGGTCAGGAGTGTAACTCAGTCTGAAGGCCTTGGGTTGCCAGAACAAAAAATAAAGAAAAGATAATGATGTGGCTATGTTCCTTTTCATTTGTTTGTTAATCCAACTCAAAAAATAAGTTTCTATGAGTGAGCTCCTGTAAGAATGAGAAATGGAAATGTTGCCAGCCGGAAGAAAAATAAACCATGATACAGCTTAACAATGGGAAGGTATTAGCAATTTAATGAAGTTCAAAGATTTTCAACAAGCAGTACAGATAAGGCCTAGCACAGGAACTCTTCCACATAGCCAATCCCTAAGTGCAATGACAAAGTCCAACTCAAAGTCATCTCAGGGTTTTCCACGGTGTTGTTCAGAGGCCCTGTGAATGGTAACAGCCCTCTGCTCTGCTCCTTATAATTGCTCTTTGATTGAAAGTCTCAAAGGTCGAAGGAAAGATTAGTCTTGCCTGGTTCTAGAGCCTGCGCTGTCCCAACTAGTGACATCTCAGGGCTTACCGTTTTTATCTGGAAATGGAAAAGCTGAAGCAGATGGACTTACTCCGTTTCCTGCACACACAGAATTCCATGATACTAAATACTTCGCTAGTGAATTCTGAAAAGAATTTGGTGTGCTCGCTTCGGCAGCACATATACTAAAATTGAAAAGAATTTGGCAGAATTTCCTGATAACCTCATAATTTATTAGGACTCCTAGGGATGTGAAGTTATATAGAACTGAGGTTACAGCGGACTTGAGTCAAGAGGGAGGCTCAGTTCACATAGTGGTGCACTCCTAGCATTGAGAGATTGAGGCAGGAGGATTGCAAGTTCTATCCCAGCCTGGGCAATATATCAACTTAGTGTTTCAAAATGAAAGATGTAAAAAAATAAAAAGGGCTTGGGCCGGAGATTTAGCTCAGTGGTTCCGGCGCCTCCTCGCAAGCACGAGGTCCTGAGTTCGATCCCGGTAACCACATACAATGCTGGGCGTGGTGGCTCATGCCTGTAATCCCAGCACTCGGGAGGCAGAGACAGGAGGATTGCTGAGTTCAAGGCTTGCCTGGGCTACATAGTGAGCTCAGGGCCAGCCTGAACTACAAAGCGAGACCCTGTCTCCAAAAAATAAAAAGGCTTGAAGGAGGTGGTTTAGTATGAAGACACTGAGTTCAATGCCCAGTAAGGGGCATGTGTGGAGGAGGGTTTTTCTTTTTTTAACAAAAGTTAACATAAGATCATCATAAAATTCTTTGTTGAATGATACTTCTACAAAATAATTCAAACCAACTAGGCCATGTCTTCTCAAACTGTCTTTTCCTGACATTTATTCCCTAAAATTATTTTTTAAAAGATCAAAAGCTCAGCAGAGGACATACTTCTTTACAAAAACCAGCAGTAATTGAGTGGCTCGGATTTTTAAAAATCATTTTCTTAGAATGATTTCTAAGAAATCATTTGTAGTTGAGGCTGGCCCTGAGCTTACTATGTAGCCCAGGCAAGCCTTGAACTCAGCAATCCTCCTGTCTCTGCCTCCCAAGTGCTGGGATGACAGGCGTGAGCCACCACGCCTGGCACTGTGGTATGTGGTATTGATTGCTGGTGGGCGTGAGTCTCCATACCCAGCATTGTATGTGGTTAGTGGGGATCCAGCTCAGGACCTTGCGCTTGTGAGGCAGACGCCAGAACCACTGAGCTAAATCTCTGGCCGAATAAGCATTTGATTTTCTTCAATCTTATCAGACTCTTTAAGGTTGCTCATTCATCAGTGGACCTTTACTGAATTCCTAAAATATAAGAGGAAATTTACTAAGCACAGAGACTATAAGTGTATTGAAGAAGCTTTGTGCTTAAGGAGCTCACAATTTGCTGACCATTAAAAAACAAATTTAATATCATATATTCTCAGATCAAAGTAATACAGCCAAAGAATATTTCATAATTAGATAAACATGGGATAGGCTCTACAGAAAACTTAACCTTACTCTAGAAGTATTACAAAGACCAAATGTGAAAAGAAATGTAAAAGTGGTTTGAAAAGCTTAAAGCACTGTAAATACAAACAGATTAACTCTCCAAATATAATGACACATTTATGGTCCAACTTCATAGCAGAAGCACATACTGCCGCCGAAAGGAAATCTGGAAATGATCTAAACCAATCTTTTCATTCTACATTCTAGAAACCTGGGTTTCCAGAACAAAAGGACTTACTCAAGAATTTCTAATTTGTTAACTGGCAGTCAGATCTCTTTTTCCAAATCATTATAGGGCTTGATGCAAAGTCATAACTGGAACTTCCCATGTCACAAACATGAAAGAAATATGTACTGTTTCTTTCCGCAGATACTTTTGTGAGGTGCCCTTTGGAAGTTCTGAGGTGTCTGTTCCTTTTAACTTTTTTTTTTTTTTTTGAGACAGGGTCTCCCTTTGTAGTTCAGGCTGGCCCTGAGCTCACTATGTAGCCCAGGCAAGCCTCAAACTCAGCAATCCTCCTGTCTCTGCCTCCCGAGTGCTGGGATTACAGGCATGAGCCACCATGCCCAGCACTGTGGTATGTGGTATTGATGGCTGGTGGGCGTGAGTCACCATGCCCAACATTATATGTGGTCACGGGGATCCAACTCAGGACCTAGAGCTTGCGAGGCAGGCGCTGGAACCACTAAGCTAAATCTCCGGCCTGTTTTAACATTTTTAGGGATAACTACTAACCATCTACCAAAAGACAACCACAACTTTTCTCCCTTTTGACCAAGGTTTTGAGTATAAGTAAGAAAAGAGCAATGAACATCAGCTGGCAACTATAGCCTTAGATAGGAGACCGACTTCTTCCCATGGGTACAAGCAGACGGTACTGCTGGCTGTAAAATCTCAGGAAGGACCATTAATAACAGAATAGTTACGTGAGTCACGAGTCAGATCACCCAAGTCCTCTTGTGTCAAAATCAAAGATGTTTGGAAGTTAAATAAACAGAAAGTTTTTTAAAAGCCACAAGATATATTTGTCACAGCCGGATTCTTCTAGCCGGCAACACTTCTGCTGTGATCCTTTCTTCGTAGACCACTGAAAACTGTCTTCAAAGAAAATGATTCCCCGGTTTCAGTTATACCATGAAGTTCCCCAAATGTTTGAGCCATCGCGTAACATACAATTCGACTCTGGAAAATGAGGCGTTTCTGTCGCGGAAACACAAGCTTTGGAAGACAGATAACCTAGGTAGAGCCTATTTGGATCTTGTTAGTTAACTTTGGGTATCCGATTTTCCACAGTACCATGACGGCTTAGAGGTACCGCATTGCACTAGATTATGGTGACAGATCTGGTCATTCCGGAGGCTATTTCAACAAACTTTCATATCTATCTAGAAGGGGCTGGGGGAGATAGAAGAGTCCCTTCCCTCTACCTGACAGCTAGAGGCAAGCAGAGGCTGCGAGACCACTGCCCGTCCATCTACCAGGAGCCGGGCGCTGTGGGGTCTGGGGCAGGCACCCTATTCCCCGACTGGCTCCTCTGGGAACAGTGCCCACGAGGGCTTGGGGTGCTGAGCCCTGCGTTGCCCGACTCCAAGGATCCGCCCGATTCGCAATTCGAGTCAGGATTTCAAGAGCATAGGAGATCGGCTCCTTTCTCCGAGGGCAACTATTTTCACAGAACGCGCCGGGAGAACAGCAAGGCGCGTCTCTCCTTTCAGATTGCCCTACGCAGGGCCACCGCACACAAACTGAGCATTATTTTTAAGTCAAATATTTGTCACGGAAGGACCAATGCCGGGTAAGCAGACAGGAAAAGCGAGCCTCGCCCCTAAGCCCTCGTGCGCTCGCGGGCGGGGCGGGGTCCGGAACGGACGAGGGAACTATATTTCCCGCGGAGGGGAACACATCAGGGACCACACAGTTTCCAAAACGCGCAGTGTAGCCGGTTGCTTAGTTGGCGCTGCCGAGGCTTCTTTCCTCGTTCGGTTTGACAAGGAAGCTCCGATAGGCCAGGGCGACCCTGCAGTGGTTGGCCGGAAAGAGTCGAGCCGTCTGATTGGTCGAGCCGCAACTGCAATGCGTCAAAACGCGGCGAGCGCGGAGGGCTCCGCGCGAATGGTCGTGGCTGGCGGGGGAGCCCCCGGCCTTCCGCAGGGAGCGGGTCCGCCTTAGGGCCGCCATCTTTACTAGTGGCAGCGCGGAGGGCACTGGACTCGGGGTTGGGGGGGTGTTGCGACAGAAGTTTTGTTTGGGGTTTCTTTTTCTTTTCCTGTCGGTTGTTCTCAGCTGCCAAGGAAGTGGAATACAGGGCGTAGAAAGCGAGGACTCTCGGGGCGCGGCGCTCTCCCGAGTGGCCACCCAAGGAAGGACGGGTCTGTCGAGCGTTCCAGCTACCGTTCTAATAAAACCGCTGGTTTGGCGTTCTTTGTGCACGGGCCGGGATGAGGGTGAGATTTTATTCCGTACCCAGAGGCAGAAATGAGATGTGCCCCTGGGGCATCTTGCGGGAGCGAGAGCCGTTCTAGAAAGCTCTCCCGAAGACGTCAGGATTCTTGCTCACGCTGTGCGCGGTCCCGCCTGCGAGGAGCGCGGGCTGGGTTTTAGAGCTGTAAATCAAACAGGAGCTGGGAACGCTCTCGGGGCGGCGGGAGCAGTGGCCTGCGGGGGCCATGCTGAGCTCGCCCGACAGACCCGACAGATGGACTACGAGATGTTGGCAGGAAATTACTTCGATCTTATCGGTGTATTTCCCTTTTGAAGGCAAATGTCATGTTGGCGAGGGCATCCGGTTTTCATTTGTCTCTGATGTCCACTCATGCAAGAACGCGAAAGAAAACCCCTCCTTTCTTAATTACTGAAAACGGTATTGTTCAGGGCTCACCTTCCTTTCCCGGGATATGGACAAAAGACCTAAAGACCGCGTTCCCCTGCACAAGTTAGAGACTGGGGACTCGGGAATGGTCATGTTTGTCTTGATTTAGCTTGTGATGATGTTTCTTGGTGGGTTTTGTTTTGTTTTGTTTGAGCTACGTAGGTGCAAATTCTGTGGATTGTGGATATCCAAAGGTGAAATTTGGAACTGCCTTGGTGTAGGTGTTGCCATGGTTACAGGGAGAGGTAGTGAATTGTGGGGCCAATAAAACTGGCCAGGCCAGGCTTCTCCCGGTGTAGTAAGCTTTAGTAGTAACTGACTGCCCTGGTTTGTGCAGCCAGGCTTTCTTGTTTCCCAGCCACCTCTGGCTTCCTAGATTGATCAATACAGGCGCATGAGTGTGTCCTTTTCTGTTAAATGAGTAATGCACTCCCTACCAGGTGTAAACGTTATGATTAGACGATGCATCTCGCAGTACAGTTTTTTGTACCATTTGCCATACACTTTGATTTGCAAGTTACTGCTGCTCTTCCCAAATCTTACCAGTCTTGGAACCTTTAATTACTGGCTTGTGTGCTTTTTTTTTTTTCTTTTGAAATACAGGTGAACCATCCCTTTACCTTAGGGTGTCTCCTATCTAAAACAAACACTTCGTGTTATTACGTAACAGTATAATGTCAGAGCGCTGAGTTCATGGGACATTGCAGAAGAAAGAAACTTGCAGCTTTGCATAATCTCCATATAGCAACAACCACTCCCGCCTCTAGAACACGCAGTACAGTATTTTAGTGTTTGGCAGCTGCAGTGCCAGGAGTCTGCCACTTGCTTGCTGTGAGGTAGAGCTGAAGAGAATCAAGTCCGTCGGAAAGTTCTGAGGATTGCATGATGTGCACATGTATCAGCACCGTATCAATTGTAGATTTATCAGCATATGTATGTGTGTATAATATGTAGTTACTAATGCATTGAGCATCTATATCATCTGACCTTGTGAGGATAATTTCTTCCTTCAAGATTTCTCCCTTGAGGGAGGAATAGATAAACACACTCAGATCTAAAATAAACCTTTAACAGTACTGTATTTTCTTAGTGTAAATAGTATATGCCTACTAGCCTATAGTGCCAGAAGGGTTCTTCAGGTGACTGGCTCATAACAGTTTGTGCTGGACTTTCCTGGCCTTAGGGTTGAATATGTCATAGAAAGACCCTCTGTCTCAGGTGCAGCAGGACAATTGATCACCTGTGGTCTATTTTCAGTGTCAAAAAATGGAAAGATGGAAAAATGGAAAATGAAGACTCTTGCTATGTGGTGACAGCTTAGATTCCTCATAGCTGAAGGTTATTAACCACAAGAAAATGGAAGTCTTTCTGTAAGCACGGATAGAGCTGAAGCTCAGCACAGCCAACATCAAAATGATAACATTATTATTGTTATTGTTACCGTATTGGGAATCGAACGCAGTCCCTTAAAGGACGTACTTTACCACTGAGCAAATCTCCAGTGTTTCTCCTACTCTCTTTTTGTTTTTGTGTCTTGCTGTGTAGTTCAGACTGTCCTTGAACTAACCCATGCTCTAGTCTAGCTTGGCCTCGAACTTTTGGTGATCCTCCTGCCTCAGCCTCCAGCTGGGATTATAGGCCTGAGCCAGCACCCCTGACTGCCTGCTGCCTCTTTAAATTTTATTTTGAGACAGGCTCTTGCTGAATTGCTCCTGTTGGCCTGGAACTTTCACCCCTCCTTCCTCAGCCTCCTGTGTGGCTGGGTTATAGGCGTGGGCCACTATCCTTAAAGAGTTTGATCTGTTTTTACTGCTCTTCTGACTCAGTCTCCACACATGGTTTTGGTTTTTAATGATTTAAATTTTTTCTTACTACAATCTTTATCTCTGGTAACAGTTTTACCAAACTTTGAGTCACTTTAGAATGCAAACCTCCTATTTATACCACGGGTTCCTTTGCCAGTCCCGTAAAACCTAATGCTATGGTCTGTTCCCCATAGTCACCACTGAGGGCAAGGAGCTTTTCACTTGGAGCCATTTAAGTGAAGATGCTTTATTTTTCTGTCCACCTCCTGGGCTCCGGGAACCCTTGACCCCTGTCCAATCTCCTATTGCAGTTATCTTTCCACTTTGTTCCCTCTACATTTTTTCACCATGACATTCTCACTGCAGCATAGTTCAATATGTCATTGCTGTTTCCTTTACTATTATAAAAGCCTTCGTTGGTCTTTGTCTCACTCCGTCCCTGCTGCTGTAACGAGTACCACCGACCAGGCTTGTAAACACAAATTCACTTCTCTAGTGGCTGGAAACTGCAAGATCAAGGCACCAGCAGATGCAGTGTCTGGTGAAGCCTCACCTCTGCTTCCGAGGTTGTGTCCACACATGGCAGGAGAGAGGCGGGCAGAAGGGTGCTAAAGCCTCTTTCAGGAGGACATGGGTCCCCTTCAGGCCCTCACAGCCCCCACGAGCAGTCACTGCCTGAAAAGGCCCGTCACTTTGGGCCTTAAGTTCCAATAAGAACTCTGGAAGATATATACATTCAAATGGTGGCACTTTCCCAATTCTAGTTCAATTTTATATGCCCATTCCGTAGAGTGACTTTTGTAAAACACATCATGTTGCCCAGGTTCAATCCCTAGCACTGAAAATAAATGAATAAACCACATCTGAGTATATTACTTCCCTTCTTGAAAACATCAGCAGGTTCTTAGGGTTAAGCCCAGGTTCTTTTGGAAATCCTCCAGGGTCCTACACAGTCTGGCCTTTTCAGTCCAAATAACTTACTGTCCTTTGCCTTCCCTAAATTTCAGCATTACGAATTGCTCTTAATGCTCCCCCATCCTTTGTTCATGCTGCTTCCTTGGCCTAGACTGTTGGTTCATAGTCTTCTCCCCAGCTCAGCGTTCTGGTGGGTCCTTAAAAGCTTCACTTCAAATGCAAAGTCAGCTCAAATAAATTCTTCCCTGGGCTCTCTTGCCCTTATTTCACTCTTCTACGACCACATCCTACTTTTATTATAGGTATTTGATTATTCATCCAATACGTAGGATCAAACAGTCACTGTGGCTGTGGACCTGGACTTAGGGCCCATCGAGAGGCAAAATGAAACAGCTTGGGTACTGGTTATGAAAGGTCTGACATTTTAGGTTAGAAGATAATGTGAACCTATGTAAACATTTTTCAAGTTAGGAGAAAAAAAAACTGTTACTTCAAGAGTCCAGACAGGAAATTGACTCTGCTGGAGGGCTCAGAGAAAGCTTTGTGGAGGAGGTGGCATCCGAACTAGCTTGGAGGATCGGCACCCTATATGGATGTACCCGGGGAAGGCATTCCACGCGGAGGAAACACTGGGAACACAGACGAGAGGCTATAAGAAAAAAGCATGTCAGAGAAGAGGGAGAAGTTTATTACTAAGAGCATCATGAGAGAGCAGGCCAGTGTTGGGTTTGTAAAAGCTAGCTAATGAAGGGCCACATTTCCCATGCAATTCCTGGAAGTCTGAAAAATTTTGAGAAGAAAATGACAAAAATCAAAGATGACTTAAGAATAATGTGGTAGGCCGGAGATTTAGCTCCATGGTTCCGGCACCTGCTTAGCAAGTACAAGGTCCCTAGGTTTCATCCCTGGTAACCATATACAACAATACCGGGCGTGGTGACTCACACCCGCCAGCAGTCAGCACCACATACCACAGTGCTGGACATAGTGGCTCATGCCTGTAATCCCAGCACCCGGGAGGCAGAGGCAGGAGGATTGCTGAGTTCCAGGCTTGCCTGGGCTGCATAGTGAGATCAGGGCCAGCTGAACTACAAAGCGAGACCCTGTCTAAGAAAAAAAAAAAAAAAAAAAGGTAATTCCATTACATAACGCTAGAGCAATTATCAAAATCAGGCAATGGATACAACAGCATTGCCTAATATTTGTGGTCTATGATCCTTGCTCAAATTTTCCCAGTTGCCCTAGTGATGTTTTTCATAGCAAAATCCCAGATCATGTATGTCATTTAGATGTTGTAACTTTAGTTACAACAGTAACTAGTCTTGTTTAATCTAGAATTATCCTTAGTCTCTCTTTGTTTTTCATGACATTGACTAATTTACTGATTTCTAACCAATCAATATGACTAATTTACTGATTTCTAACCAATCAATATGCCAAGACTATTTAAGGAACTGATTATATTTCAAGTAACCGCATTAATCATTGTCAAAATACACAGGAAAAAGTTTAGGTGATAATTATCCTATGTTTTATTCATTAAAAACCACGCCCACGCCCAGAGATTTAGCTCAGTGGTTCTGGCGCCTCACAAGCACAAATTTTGAGTTCCATCCTGGTAACCACATACAACAATGCTGGGTGTGGTGACTCACGCCCACCAGCAATCAGTACCACATACCACAGTGCTGGACATGGAGGCTCACGCCTGTCATCCCAACACTTGGGAGGCAGAGGCAGGAGGATTGCTGAGTTCGAGGCTTGCCTGGGCTACATAGTGAGCTCAAGGCCAGTCTGAACTACAAAGCAAGACCCTGTCTTAAAACAAAACAAAAAAAACATGCCGAAGAAATGGTCAAGCAATGGCATGAGAAAAGCAATTTAAGTTTCTAGATTTATTTTTTTCTACACTAGACTAATTCAGTCTTTCTTTTTTGTGGATGAGAAAATAGACCCAGGTCCATTTGATCAAAAGTCCTCCAACTCTCTTGCTTTCTGGATCTCTATACATTATAGTAGAATGTTTAATTTTTAAAAAGTTATTATAGGGCCGGAGGGTTGGCTCAGTGGTTCCGGCGCCTGCCTCACAAGCGCAAGGACCTGAGTTCGATCCCCGGTAACCACATATAATGCTGGGCGTGGAGACACGCCCACCAACAATCAATACCGCATACCACAATGCCAGGCATGGTGGCTCACGCCTGTAATCCCAGCACTCAGGAGGCAGAGACAGGAGGATTGCTGAGTTCGCGACGGCTTGCCTGGGCACCATAGTGAGCTCAGGGCCAGCCTGAACTACAAAGTGAGACCCTGTCTCAAAAAGGGAAAAAAAGCTGGACGTGGTGGCTCACGCCTATAATCCCAGCACTCGGGAGGCAGAGATAGGAGGATTGCTGAGTTCAAGGCTTGCCTGGGCTACATAGTGAGCTCAGAGCCAGCCTGAACTACAAAGCGAGACCCTGTTTAAAAAAACAAAACAAAAAGCGAAAAAAAAGTTATTATAACTCTAAAAGTGATGTCTTGGTTTTATTTTTTGCACTGTTTGGTTTGGCCATAAGAATTCTACCTAGCAGTAGTCTGTATGTAACATATTTACTGTACCTAATAGTTGATACCTGGTTTATATTACACTACTTATACGGTAATGTTTGTCATATAGAGAGGTTAAATGTACCTCAGGACCATCCACGTAGTATTGAATAGAACACTGACAGTTTTTCTAGGACACAAGCGAAATGCAACCTTGTTATAGACCTTACAGAAGACTGATGGGCACCATCCAGAGGAAGAGGAACTTTTTAATCAGGTCCTGCTGTGAACTGCCCACCAAAGCATGCTGACAGCCAGTGCCTAACCTACCCTGCACAAAGAGCACTTTCCTCTGAAATGTGATGTATTTCATGTTTAAAGCTTATTGTATTTTCTATTCCTTCTCATTAAAAGGATGTCCTACCAGCCATCTAAGGAGATGGCACTTATTTATCCTGTGGTTTCTAGAACAGCTGTACATCACCAATTGTAGTCTAAATTTGTGAAGAGACTTGTGGAATCCCCTGCCTGGGATCCAGATAGCACAGGGGTGGTGTCCCGGGGGCGCTCTCGGAAGAACAGAAGGCAGTGTGCGGGAGGGGCAGAGATGGGCTCTGGAATGGGGAGACGGACCAGAGCGGGAGCTGGACTTTGATGACACCCTGAGGGGCTGTGAGTGGTGGGACTGATGTAGACTTGGAGGTGGGGGTTCTGGTCTTATCACTGCTGCTCCCCAGAAAGCACTAACACCTGGACCCTGGATCCTCTATGCAGACAATGGCAGGGCAAAGTACATGGTTTCTCAAGTTTCCTTCTGGCTACGATGATTGCTGGTTCAATAAGAATGAATAAGACGCGGTAGTTCTTAGTTTCATAATTTACACATTTAACTTGATAGATGACCCCTATATTATTCCTCGGCAAGTCCTGCTGATCTTATGCAATATCTATTTCAGAGTAATCAGTGTATTTTATACTTTTAAATATCCCTGTGAAATGTAGGCCTGCCATCTTATGGATCCTGAAAGGTACTGCTGAAATGAGAGTAGTATAGCTGTTAATGCCAGGAGAAAATTGTTACACAAATCAAAAGAACGACTTGCTTATGACTATGTAGCTTGTTTCCAGATGGGTTTACATAGTGTTCTAAATTTTATTTTCTCTGATAATTATTTTTGTGGCTTAGGGACATGCTGGGCTTGAAAGCAGGGCCTTGAATATGCTCATGCTTTATCACTGAACTCTGAGTTCAGCCTCTATAAATGTTGGGGGTTTTTTGTTGTTGTTTTTTAGATAGTGGGGATTGAGCCTAGAGCACTGAGCTACACACCAGCCACATGAATTCTGGAATTTGTCTGTAATTAAATTTGGTCCCCAAACAGATCCAGATAGAATTATTTTGTCTTTTTCCCACTAATAGACAATAATTTGAGACACTGAAAGAGCCAAAGGACTTCTTTGGATGGGGGTCCACATTTTCTTTAGGGAAAAAAAAAATATAATTGTGCTTAATGCTACTGATTTCATGCTTTTTGAGCTGTGTTTTATTCCCAGTAGTTTTCAATTTACTTTCACCACCTTTTGATATTTATGGAGAATTTAGTCCTTTTTGAGTTAAAATGTAAGGGTTTTTTTTGTTTTGTTTTGTATTTTTTTTTTTTTTTTGAGACAGGGTCTTGCTTTGTAGTTGAGGCTGGCCCTGAGCTCACTATGTAGTCCAGGCAAGCCTGGAACTCAGCAATCTCCTGCTTCTGCCTCCCGAGTGCTGGGATTACAGGCGTGAGCCACCATGCCTAGTATTGTGGTATGTGGTACTGATTGCTGGTGGGCGTGAGTTACCACATCCACATTGTTGTATGTGTTTACCAGGGATCAAACTCAGGACCTTGCACTTGTTAGGCAGGCACCAGAACCACTGAGCTAAATATCCGGCCCCTAGATTATTTTTAATTTTAAGGTTTCTGATTCTGATATTTCACTTAAAACATACCTTGAGAAAGCATCTGGTTTTTATTTCCAGTTACTGAAATTATGTTTCAAAATGTTAAAATCATGTATATTTGATTTTATTCCTTTTTCTCTTTTATCACGTAGCCATGTGTAGTAATCCCTAGATTATAGACCTCGGCAGAATGCTCTGGAATCTCTGCAGACTTTTCTTACAGCAGTGACATAATTTCTTTTGCTGATTATGTGTTAATACCCACTTGCCAAGTGCTTTTACTCTTACAATATGCCACCATAATGTGCCAGCAATACAGTTAATCTGAGTGAAGTTGTTCACAAAAATAAATCTCTATAGGAAAGATACCTCACAAATAGTGTTTTATGAGGTTCAAGTTTCACAAAAAAAGACTCGGTTTGCAAAGTATGAAATTGAGCTCTGAGAAAGGACTGCGAATGTGTAATTTACGCGTTGAATATATATAGCTCTCCAATTATATAACCATCTAATTATCTAGCTATCTATTTAATTTCAAAGTTTAGTGTACTTTCTCTCTTATCACAGGAATATTCTAGTGGCCATAAATCCAATAATAAAATAACTGCCAATTTTGTACCTTTCATTTAAATATGGAATTTAAAATCGTTTTCTTTAGGCAGTTACTTCAGAAAAATAAGGCACCAGTTTAAAATTTAAATTGAATGATTTAGCTATACAAGGCCCCATGTAATGAGAAATATTTGAAACCTTGTTATGCACAGTTGCTAATAATGTAATTAAGTTGGCTCGAAAAGAAAGAAAATAGATTCTTGTTTCTGTGAAGACTTAAGCACATATTAGGCCCACATTAGGGGACTTTGTAGAAGATATTTTTTCACCAGAAAGGAGGTTGAGCCAGTTGTACTCCCCAGTCCTTTCTAAAATTTTCATACTAATTCTTTTTTTTTTTTTGAGACAGGATCTCGCTTTGTAGTTCAGCCTGGCCCTGAGCTCACTATGTAGCCCAGGCGAGCCTCGAACTCAGCAATCCTCCTGCCTCTGCCTCCCAAGTGCTGGGATGATAGGCGTGAGCCACTACGCCCAGCACTGTGGTATGTGATACTGATTGCTGGTGGGTGTGAGTCACCACACCTAGTATTGTTGTGTGTGGGTTATCGGGGATCGAACTAGGCACCTTGCGTTTGCTGGGCAGGTGCCGGAACCACTGAACTAAATCTCCAGCCCCATAGTAATTCTTTACACAATTTTGGAGGGCGTGAATGGGAGCAGTATCTACCCTGAGTTGGGCAGTGGGGAGGAATCTCTTTCCTTCCTTGATGCCATTGAAGGCAGGAGAGAGAATGAGGGCAACTCATCCATTTCACATTTCTCCTCTTTCTAAAGACCTTCAGGAAGTGCTTTTGAGTAGAATGCGAGGGTCATTTCCTTACTGGGTTCTAGAGCCAACAGGTCTGGCCTGTGTGGTGACGTGTACTTTGTGGGATCAAGTTCTTGAAGGTTCTCCATTATAATCGCAGCGGAGGGCCTGGGGACCAGATGCCAGGGTGACGAGTCTTCCCCTTCAAGTGGCCTGCCTGTCCATCCTCTGTGTCCCCTAGGACACACATCTGCTTGAGGAGAGAAAGCGCTCCTTGGCTGCCAGTATTTGCCAAGTGTCCTTTCCGAAGAGGCTGTGTTATGAATGTGCTAGTACAAATGGAGCTTAACGTCTTCCTACTCTTAAGTGCATACATTTCAAAATTTGTATACAGAATCAACTGACAGCCGAAATGTTTTAGGATACTCCTGGAAATTGTATCAGGCCAATCTATTTCCCAACCTGCCTTCTTTTAAGGTCTTAACCTCTAGCCTCATCTCCAAGATATTCTTCTTACTGCTTTCGCTCATGTATTCAGTGCATAGTTTTGGAGCTCTGACATGCGCGGTGCCCTGGGCGAGGTTCCGAGGATGCCACAAAGGAAAAGAAGGGTACGGTTCCTGCTCTTTGTAGTCTAATGAGAGCTCCTGCTGGCAGTCAAACAATGACATAAATAAATGTCAGGTTGTAACAGTACTATTGCTAGGAAAGGGAAACAGGGCTCTGTGAGTATAAGGGGAGAGTTGGGCCTAGCCGCTGCCCCCCACCTCTTCCTTGAAAAAGTTGGAGGTAAATAGAATTAAAGAGGATTGTGGGATGTATCTATTTCCCGTGAGTGCTCTAACAGTGACCAAACCTAGTCGCTTCAAACAACAAAAATGTGCTGGCGTGGCGTTCTGGACACGAGGTATCAGCAGGGCCTTGGTCTCTCTGGCCAACCTGGGGAAGGGTGCTTCCACGTCCCAGTGATCCTTCTGCCTCAGCCTCCTCAGGGCTGGGGTTCCAGAGGCGCACCACCAGACCCAGCTAAAATCTACTATTTTGATGCTCCCTTTCCTCCTCCTGTGAGCCTCTTCCATGAACAGAATCACCATCTGAGTGAGGAGCAGGGTCACCCTAGTGCCACCCTCCTGTCACCGGATGGGTAGGAGAGCACTTTCTCCCACCCAGGTTCCTCGCTTGACCAGGCAAAGTGGCCTTCAGCACGTCCTTTTCTCTCAGAGGAGCTGCTAATGCTGGAGCCCAGGACAGGTGCCCTTTGTCTTCTGTTCGATACTTGAATCTGGCAGCTGCTGTAAATGTAACCTAAAGGTCAAGGTTTTATAAGGCACTTTTGATCATTGCTATAGACTGAACATCTGTATCCTGCCCCAATTTATACGTTACATGTTAATTGGGATGTCAGGCTTGGGGGGGCTCGTGAGGGCAAGGTCCTTGCGAATGGCACCTGGGCCTTTGTATGAGAGGCCCCTGGGGGCTCCTTCACTCCTACACCAAGTGAGGGCACAGCCAGCACGCAGGGGGTCCACTTCTGCTTCCGGAAAGGAGCCCTTGTCAGTGACCGAACTCCTCGTCCCTTGATCTTGGACTTCCCAGCCTCCGGCCAGTGAGAGACAAACTCTCTTGTTTACAAGCTACCCTGAAGGTGATAATTCTTTCCCTCAACAAATGTTTATAAGCTGGGTCTGGTGGTGCATAGCTGTAATCCCGGTACAGCAGGACCACTCTGAATTCAAGACCTGGACTTGATAGTGAGTTCAAGGCCAGTTTGAGCTACACAGCAAGATGCTGTCTTAAAACAACAAAAACAAAACAATAATAACAATTACAAAAAGCAAACATTTACCTAACACCTACCACGTGGCAGGCACTGTGCGCGTCCACCCCCATTTCTTCTTTCCAGCCCACGAATGCTGAGCCCTGTGTTAGCCCACCAGGAGCCCATGTCTGGAGAGGCAGTCTCGCCATCTGCCTTCCTGGGCTTGCGTCCTAGCCGAGGGGAGGTACAAACACACGAGTGCAGACCTTGCGTGCACGAGGCAAGCGTGGAGAGAAAAAGATTGGCGAAAGCATCTCTGAGGAGATGTAAAAGACGCAGAAAGTGGAGAAGGGTCTGGCTTTGTTGTGAAGATGCACAAGGTAGTTCGTTCCAACAGCTATGTGGGAGAAAGAAGACGGAGGCTACGCGAGCATGTGATAGGACCCTGGATGAAGAATAGCAGTGGAGCGAGAGAAGGTGGTGGGTGCATAAGCATGGTGAAGAGAAGTGGGATCTTGATGCTTGGATCTGAGGAGCAGAGGAAATACAAGGGGTCAGGAGGGTTTCCGAGGCGGGAAGGTGTGGCAGCTCCTGGGAGGGCACATGCTGCAGCTGCTGGGGCCTGGGGACAGTGGGGGGGGGGGTGGAGAGCTGGCTTTGAAGCACCTGTGAGGCCCCAGGGGAGCATGTGACATTCTGAAAGCAGGGGAGGGTCTGGGCCAGGAAGACAGGCCGGAGGGCGTCTGTCTCTAAGTGCTACACACATAGGACAGCTAGAAAAGTCCTGCGTTTGGACTTAGACTCACATTTTAATGATACTGAGTCACTCTTTCATTTCCATTATTTTCAGATTGTTCATCTCACAGAGCAACATTCCCTGCAATAATCGTAGCGCTGTAATGACCCACTGGGGAGTTTGCAAAATAGAGCTTTTAGCGGGGTCTGGTGATGTCCGCCTGTGATGCCAGCACTGAGGAGTCTGAGGCGGGAGGATCACAGTGAGGTTGAGACCAGGGTAAGCTGCAGAGTGATGAGATCATGATCAGCCTCAACTGCATAGTGAGACCCTGTCTCAGAAGGCAGAGAAGGGCCCCTGGGGATTTAGCTCAGTGGTTCTGCCACCTGCCTCACAACCAAAACATCCCAAGTTCGATCCCCACCCCCCAGAAAAGGACAAACAATCAATATTATGCATAGGGAGATCCCTGCGTCCCACCCCCAGAGGTTCTGATTTGGTAGCAGGGCCATCCACAAAATATCCAGCCCCATTTCTCAGCCCCTGGCAGTGGGGGGATCATGTAACAAATTCTGACCAACAGGCTGTGTGTGGATGTAAGACAGTCACTTACTCCTTCTTCTTCCCTCTCTCCAACTGCAGAAGAGGTCTTGGTCCACAGGCAGTGGAGCCACAAAGGAGAAACAGACTGAAGCCCTGCTTGAAAGATTTCCTAGAGACTCCTGAAAACCAGAGTGGACTTTGCAAGAGGGAGAAATAAACCTTTCATTGTTGAATCACTGAGGTTTTAGACTATGCCTATTACAGCAGCATAACTGAGCCCATCCTGACCTAGATAGCCTGCTCTATGTGGACTAAGAGACAGGCACTGTTGTCCGTCTGGTGCACTGACCACACTGGGTGACTAATGTGTAAATTAATAGCATAGGTGTCACAGGTACCTTAACAATTTTCTCTGAGCTGAGTGTGGTGGTGCACACCTATAATCCCAGCATTTGGGAGGCTGAGACAAGAGGACTGCCATGAGTTTGAAGCCAGCCTGGGCTACATAGTGAGTTTAAAGCTATCCTGAACTACATAGCAAGACCCTGTCTCAAAACAAAATAAACTTTTCTCAGTGCCCTGAGCATTAGATCCACTGCAAAGGAGGTTTGGCTGATGAGTAGTGTGCCCTTCACCCACACATGTTTATGGTGAATGTCACTGAAGGAAGCATGGTTCTTCAGCACCATTAATGCACTAAGCAGTTTGTTGAGCATTGCTTTATTCCTATTCTGTTCCCTTGCAAGGTAAAAAGGATCGTAGACAGTTTAGAAGTGGTAGAGTGATTGGAACCCATCTCTGTCTGATTCCAGTCTTGTACTTTCACCTATATGTTTTCAGTTTGCAAGCTTTACTCCTGTTAAATAAAAATTACAGGAGCCATTGTTTTGGACTAACCTCCTTCTCTGGACCCTAACAGACCAAACTCAAGGTCAAAATGGGGTCACTCATGCTGAAGTTCTGAACTAAATTGCTAACTGACACTCTGAGAATTCAGCACAGTAGGAGAATAGCTGGTTTCCCAAACAGACTCATAGCAATATGTGTGATTATGACATTTCATCTTTTGCATTAATCCTTAACAACAGCAAACAAGTCACTTGATGTAAAGTACTCAGTTATTTTCCTATTGTTCTACCTTGATGCTCAGCCTTACAAGGCAGGTAACTGTTAAATGGCCAGTCTGCTTTTTGTTCTTTGTCTCTGCTCTCTTTAGCACTTTTTTTTAAAGATTAATTTTTCCAATTAAGTTATTTCTTTTATTAATTGAATTTTTTTTTTTGAGACAGGGTCTCGCTTTGTAGTTTGGGCTGGCCCTCAGCTCACTGTGTAGCCCAGGCAAGCCTCGAACTCAGCAATCCTCCTGTGTCTGCCTCCCGAGTGCTGGGATTACAAGCGTGCGCCACCATGCCTGGCACTGTGGTATGTGGTATATTGATTGCTGGTGGGCATAAGTCACCACGCCCAACATTGTATGTGGTTACCGGGATCAAACTCAGGACCTTATGCTTGCAAGGCAGGTGCTGGAACCACTGAGCTAAATCTCCAGCCCTTAATTGAATTCTTTATTGGTACATTTTATATACATATCATGACCACACTCAATATTGAGAATTTATACCACTATATGACATAATTCTCATTTTTCCCATTTCCTTACCCACCTTACATCCCCCTGCCCCCTATATTATATGCTTTGTTTTTGGGTTTTTTTTTTTTTTTTTGAGACAGGGTCTCACTTCATAGTTCAGGCTGGCCCTGAGCTCACTATGTAGCCCAGGCAAGCCTCAAACTCAGCAATCCTCCTGCCTCTGCCTCCCGAGTGCTGGGATTACAGGCGTGAACCACCACGCCCAGCATTGTGGTATGTGGTATTGATGGCTGGTGGGCATGAGTCACCACGCCAAGCATTGTATGTGGTTACAGGGGATTAAACTCAGGACCTTGCACTTGCAAGGCAGGCACTGGAACCACTGAGCTAACCCTCCGGCCCTGTTTCTGTTTTTAACATCGTATTTTTTTCTTTCCCCTCATTACTTACCCCTACCCTTTTCCCTCTGAATATTTTCTATTTCATAGTATCTATCATACATTCTAGAACTCATTTACATCTTTGGATTCTCATACCAGAGAAAAAGTACAGTATTTACACATCTGTGACCTATTTATTTCACTTATGAGTATGTTCTCAAGGTATGTCCATTTGAGAATGAATGACTCAAACTTATCATTCTTTATGGCAGAGTAATACTCCATTTTATTTTTTAAAAAACACATCTTCTTTATCCAGTCTCCAGTTGATGGGCATTTGAATTGTTCCTAAGATTTAACTATCACAAACTAAGCCTCTATGAACATGAGTGCACAAATGTCACTAGGATATGATTCTTTTAATTCTTCCATGTATCTTCCTAGCAGGAAAATAGCAGGATCAAATGGGACCTCTAATTGTAGTTTTTGAGGCATCTCCACACTGATCTCTACAGTAGCTGTATGAGTCTACTACATTCCCACCAATAGTGGAAAAGGGCTCCTTCCTCCCCGCAGCCTCACCAGCATTTGTTGCTGGTTAATTTTGCAATATCAGCCATTCTTTGCGCAGTGAGATAAAATCTTAGTGCTGTTTTCATCAGCATCTCTCGAATGACCAGTGATGCTGAGCATTTCTTCATATGCTTCTTGGCTGCTTTTACTTCTTCCTTTGAAAAGTGTCTGTTCATTTCAGATGCCCATTTTTGAATTGCGTCTTTAAATTGGGGGGGGGGTGGTTAAAGCTCTTTATATATTCTAGATAGTAGCCCTTTGTCTGAGAGACATCTGGTAAAACTTTTTTCCCATATTGTTGGTTGTCTTTTAGGTCTGCTGGTGGTTTCTCTCACTGTGCAGAACCTTTTTAATAGGATGAGATCCCATTTGTTGATTCTTTAGCACTTTTGTATCTATAAAACCAGTCTCCTCTGCTCAGCCCTCTGGGGTACTGCTCTGTTTTACAGAATGAAGTGTTACCTGGTTCTAGAATCACAAATGAAGCCGACTGAGATCTTTAAATTTGTTGTGATTTCGTCCTTTGATGCTTCCTGTTGTTTTAAACTGAGAGTCCCCAGATGAGTGACATCAGGATCCAAATCAGAATGACTTGCCAACATTATGGGAATTCTACAGATGATGTCACCTTCCCATCACTACAATGATTACCAGAGATAATCATCTTAAAGAGAAAAAACATGGACCAGGCATTGGTGCCACATACCTATCATTCCAGCACTTTGGGAGGATGAGGTAGGAGAATCTCAAATTTGAGTCTAGCCCAGCCAGGAAATTTAGCAATTTCGAGATCTTGTATCCAAAAAAGGTGGGGCTGAGGATGAAGCTCAGTGGAAAGGTGCTGGATTCAATCTCCAAAACTTCAAAATGAAACCAAAAAAAAAGCAAAAGCTGGGTGGTAGCTCACGCCTGTAATCCCAGCACTTGGGAGCAGAGGCAGGAGGATTACTGAATTCCAAGCTTGCCTGGGGTACATGGTGAGGTGAGCTCAGGGCTAACCTGAACTACAAAGCGAGACCCTCCTCAAAAACAAAAACAAAACAAAACAAAAAAGAAACATATCTGCTTTGGGTACAATTATATAGCATACTTTCAATTTTTCTAACAATAAATGATAGATTTTTTTTTTTTGTCTCTAGGGTTGCAAAAATGTTTATTTTGGGATTACAACTCCTATTGCCTATGGAAATCCTGACTTTACTGAGGTCGATCATCAGCAAACCACACTGACAGTGCAAATTACTTACAATAAAATTTCTTATGGGCCGGAGATTTAGCTCGGTGGTTCCAGTGCCTGCCTCACAAGTGCAGGGTCCTGAGTTCGATCTCCGGTAACCACATACAGTGCCGGGCGTGGTGACTCATGCCCACCAGCCATCAATACCACATACCACAGTGCCGGGCATGGTGGCTCACACCTGTCATCCCAGCACTCGGGAGGCAGACACAGGAGGATTGCTGAGTTCAAGGCTTGCCTGGGCTACAGAGTGAGCTGAGGGCCAGCCTGAACTACAAAGCAAGACCCTGTCTCAAAAAAAAAAAAGAAAAAAAATTCTTATATATATTTTTTGCAATATCAGGGATTGAACTCCACCTCTTGTGCTCCCAAGGTAGACATGGTACCACTTGAGCTAAATCCCCAGCCCTATAATAAAATTTTCTTACAAAATCTATGCACTGGCCATGTCAGGAACCTAACAACTGTTCTCCAGACCAACAGTTTGTATGGCTCATTCTTGATTTCAGCTCAATGCCCTCATCTGCTTAAAGGTTACACTGCCTTTTCTTGAGGTGCTGGGCTGAAATTCTTCCTGTTTCCTCCAGTCATGTACGTTTGCATGTGCTGTATTTTTGGCACAGGTGGTTGGACAAGCCACGCAGATGAAAGAACAGTCATGAACTATATAAGGCCAGAGTTCAGCCAACTAGTGGATGGTGGGTGGGGGATGGGAGAAAATGTGTAAGTACCATAGCAACCACCACTACAACAAACAGAACAAATTACCCCACGAGTCTCCTAGTAAGAGAAACCATTGTCCCAGCAGATGTGGATGTACATTTCCATTTTATTAAATGTCAAACCAGCTGATAAAGTCAAATGTTGACAGGAATTCAAAGGGGGCCTTTTCTTATCAAATGGAGAGCGTTGTTTCAAAATCATTACTTACAGTTTACAACAATTGGAAACTGGGTTGGAAATCTTCACTAAAAGGACCTCTGGCTCAATTTTTCCCCTTAACTTCCTTTCTGTAATGGGCAACAGGAAGTGAAAAGTTACAGAGTGGAACACCAAAATGGGAAAGACATTTACCCTGTTATTGCTAAAAAGGTTGGGTGGATGATATAATTCAATGTCAGCTCCTCCCCACAAGCCGTTAAAAAGTTTGGAGCAATTATGCGCAAATCCAGGAAACACTGCCAACTGTGATTTGCTCCAGTCCCCTTTTCAAACAAAGGAGCAAGAAAGAAAAATGCTCCTGCAGGTCCAAATTGCCCCATTCCAAGAATCCATACTTCGCCCATGGCAAGAACCACAAAGAAACTGAAATGGGTGAAAATTTATTGGACGTGCTGTGCTGATTCTTTGAGAATCACTTGTTCCAAACCCCTTCAGAAACCTCATTCTATGGGGTTAGCTTTTGGAACAGTAAGCTACCTGCAGTAAAAAGTAATTATAACTGTCAGCCAGCAAATAATCGCTACAGTGCCTAAATGAATGGGGAATCTTCTCCAGAAGGAATTACAGCCTCTAAATGAGTCAGCTCAGCCCATTGTCTCTGCCTCGGTTGCTGATGAATCTGCTCGTGTCCAACCCCGTGGGCAAGAGTGAGAAGGGTGCGGGAGCCTTAACTGGAAGAAGCAAGACAGGACAGGGACACCCAGAGCTTATCACCCAAAGTGCAGAATCATCTGCCGTATTGAACAGTTTCAGTTTTTTCCTCTGCTGGGTGCACGCTGAGCAGGTTTCACACCAAGTCTTGGCCACTGGCTATATCACAAAACCTCTGAAGCTCTGACTCTTCTCTCCCAATCTTACCAGTGTTCACTAAACTTTATAAAAGGTCTGGCAGACAGGGAATCCTTATATGTACGTGTGTAATGGTGTAGGACTATCGAGGTAGACCATTTCCAGAAGACATGAATAGAAAAGATTTGGCAAGGGAGGGGAGTCCATTTTTAATAGGAAAATGTTCTAATATATTACACTCATGTCTTTCCAGTAATGCTCAAAACCCCCAAGTACTTGGGACTTCTAAGATACCCTATAAGTACTTTCTAAAAAGCGAGTTATACTTTGTTACATGTTACTAATAGCCAGTGTTCCAATAGCCGGAGGGGTCAGCGTTCACAGAGAGAAGCCAAGCTGTGGGCCATCTCAGGGAGATGGCATCATAGGGAGAAGCCAAGCTGTGGGCCATCTCAGCAGTCTTTGGCTCGGTTCTTAGGTTTCCTAGGACGACGTTTGACCTCACGTTAAAGGAGAGGAGCAGTGCTTGTTGAGGGTCCTCTTGTTTCAAAATTCTCTGGGCATGGGGTACAGATGGGCACTGTGGTCTAGACAATGGTGGAAAGCCTGCAGGCAGCAAGCTTTAGGGGTTAGGCTTTGGAAGAAGTCTCTAGTCAGGAGCTTAATTGGAAAACGAATTTTTTAAGGCTCCCATGCCCAGAAGACCAAAGAGAATTGTTAAGTCCTTGGGGGAACTTAGAAATCTAGAGTTGTACACATTTGGGAGGCAGCAATTGTCAGCAGCCTCACGCCACGGTAGCTGTGGCCCGGAAGCCATGTGACCTGCGGGAGAGGCTGCACTGTGCTGGCCTTGATGATTGTTACCCTCTGCAAATGAAGAAGAACTCTCAGCTGGGCCAGAGGGTTAGCTCAGTGGTTCTGGCGCCTGCCTCCCAAGCGCAAGGACCTGAGTTCGATCCCCGGTAACCACATATAATGCTGGGCGTGGAGACATGCCCACCAACAATCAACACCGCATACCACAATGCTGGACGTGGTGGCTCACGCCTGTCATCCCAGCACTCGGGAGGCAGGGACAGGAGGATTGCTGAGTTCGCGGCGGCTCGCCTGGGCACCATAGTGAGCTCAGGGCCAGCCTGAACTACAAAGCGAGACCCTGTCTCCCAAAAGCAAAAAAAAAAAAAAGAAGAAGAACTCTCGGGAACCTTCTCTGACTGAGCACTGCCAGCATGAAGAATGAGACCTGTCTGCTAAGCCACTTCCTGGTCCTCCAATTCAGGAACACCTAATTAGGCAGCTCTCTGTCATCTGCCTAAATAACAGGTCATAAGATGGTTTTGCCACTATGCATTGACCTCTGTGTTTTGTTCTGTCTTCAGCCCGTTTAATATTAATATTTATTCATAACATTGAATATTCAACTATAAACATGTTATTTCTTAGAGACCCGGACCATTGGTTTAGAATGTGTTACAAAGAAGACTATTTTCTGAACAGTTATGCCTGGGGTTGGTTGCATAAGTAACAGCAATTAAGCAAATGCCTGAGATGATTGTTTACTAATTATTAATTAAAATGTATTTTCTTTTTCTCTACTTTAGATTTACTTTGTAATAATACTTATAGAAAGTATTAATAGATGTATAAAAGTATGCCTATTAAACATCACTTGACTTTTAATGCACTGTTATGCTGTTTGTTTTACAGTGCTTTTATAAATGATAATTATTGTACCTTCTTAAAGTATCTTTTTATCTATTATTATTGTTATTATTTGCAGTGGTGGGATTAAACACAGAACCTTAGGCCTGGTAGGCAGGGGCTTTACTACTGGACCATATCCAAGGCACTAAAACATGTTTTTTATTTTTAATGGACACAGGATGATCATACATACTTACAGGGTGCAGTGTGCAGCATTTCAATACCTGCAGTTGATGTGTAATAATCATATGCATGACATTATATAAATAGCATGTTCATTACCTCAAACATTTATCATTTCTTTGCACTGTAAACATATAGAACACACTTTACTATTTTGAAATATAAGAACTATTGTTGTCATCCATACTTTACAAAGTACAATTTGTGATGTAAGAAATAGGCGAAGAAGTCATCTATTTTTACAAAGTAGTTTGTGTGACATTTGTTTTGTTTTGTATGGAGACAGAGTCTTGCTCTATGCAGTTCAAGTCCAAGGCCGGACTTGAACTCACTATGTAGCCCACGCTGGCTTCAAACTTGCACCGAACCTCCTGCTTCAGCTCCCAAGTGCTGGGACTGCAAACCTGCACCACCACACCCGGCTCGACATATTTTATAGGCAAATTTTGACACTTCCTTTCGGGTGTGTTTTATCTTGCGTGTGACGTTCCTCTTTCACTCTAAGTGTCAAGTGCCACTCCTCGATGAATGCTAGTGGAACACTAGTGCGGGAGAAATTGAGAACAAGCACTTGAAGCCTTTTTGCTTTTATTTACCTTGGAGAGCTTTTGTGCTGTCAAGGTTGAAATCTTGAAGATCTGATCCTTTTTCGAGGAATTAAACTCAATACAAACAGCTTCATTGGGGCGTCTTTGACCCACGCTTCACCCATCCCAACATTTAAAACCAACTCTCCACCTCTGGGTTGGGTTTAGTGAGGTGCCAGCTGTGGATGGGCATGGGGAGGGGACCAGGGAGGTGTTCCAGGCGGGAAAGCATCAAACGGAGTATCGGGAGGAAGAGTGGGGTGGAGGTGAGGTCAGGGTGACAGACAGACCGGGCAGGTGCGTGAAAAGCCAAAGCAATCAAACCTTGTATACAACGGATCTGGACAAAGGCTGACACCACTGTGTGGAACTGACCGGGAGGAGGGGCTTAGATGCAGGGGAACCGTCAGGAGGCCAAGCGACCATTACAAGGGCAGCATAATGCTAGTATTGATCAAAAGCTAATACATGCTTAGTAATTCAACAGCTAGCATCTCTTCTCCAGCACAAGGTTCCTTCTTGGGCCTCGGGTAGGCTGGTTTCCCATCCCCGGAGCAGTCTTGGGGCTCCCTCAGTCTCTGATCGTCAGACCTATTTTTCTGCCAGAGTAACAAGTGTTTTCAAAAGCTTTCCTTTCCGTGGCACATTTAGATTATGTGTAAGTTTGCTGAGCTGGCAGGACACAGCTTTGGTCTGGGAGGGCTGCTTGGAATCCCAGAGCCTTTGTGCTCACCAAGGCCGAGACAGCCAGGGCTTGCTGCAGCTGGATTTGGACCCCTAGGAGCCCGTTTGTGCCTCTGTCACCTTGCCAACCGCCTCTCACCCTCCTGCTGTCCCAGTGCGTCTGTGATGATGGTAGCTGCACAGCGAGGCCTCCGTTGACCTTCTCAGCCTCACCTCCCTGTGAGTTTTTCAGCAGGAACCATGTTCCACGTGAGGGCCCCCTCCTGTGGTGACACAGGGCTTCCAGGAGATCAACGCCTTTCCCGAGGAATGCCAGCACCGGGGTAGGTACCCTTAATTCTCAGGGCCCAGAGTCATACAAGAAGCCCGGTCCAAGCTTAAGAAAATAGTCAAAATAGTCAAAGGAATCAAATGAGTGGATACAGCCTGGGCCTAGTGTAAGGCATGACTCTCTCCTGGCAGTTCTAAAAGTTTGAAGGGTCAGACGGCAACAATGTCACTAGTCTGACAGTCTCGGATGCCTCTTGCCAATACTTTGGATCCCAAAGAGTCTTGGTGTTTTGGTTCTGATTTGCCATAACTTACTCAGGGCCAGGAGGCCAGATTCCCCTGCATTCTGACTGGGGAGAGTTCACTTCCGGAATGTCATTACACTCAAGCCCACTACCATGGAGCCTACTGTCACTGGCTGGCATATCAGAGATAAAAATTCAGTTCTTTGTCTTTATTGCTGATCCTATTTAAAAGAAAATCTCCTGGCACAGTTCATATGATTGTTCAGAGTCTCATGCCATCATGTATAAAGTAAATGAAAAAGTAACAAATAACACTCAAGGCAGTAAATAAATCACCAAGTTCTTTAATTTAAAGCACTGAGCATCAATTTGTAGGATACCATAACATGGTATAAAGTAATATTGCCTGACAACATAAGAATGGTAAGGTGGGAATTCATTTTATTTTAATTTTTAATGCACTTTTGACTGTTCAGAAATGACTTTAAACATTAACAGAATTTAATCTGTAGGCTGGCATTTATTAAACCACTGATTTGCAAGCAAAATAAGCAACATATATTTTTAAAGCATTAAAGATTCAGTAGTGATAATTAATTTGAAGGTCAAGGAGGAAGCCATTACGAGCACATTCTTTAGAATCTCCCTTAATTATGCAGCCATATGCTGAAGGAATGGGCAAAGTTGCCCGTGGATGCTCGGTACTTTTGTGAGATGCTGGAAGATATTAAACTCTCACTCGTTCTGATGAGTCAGTTAGCTGAGAACAGTGGGACCCCAGAGAATGAACTTCCATCCTAGGGGCCACCTTGCAGTGTACCTAGGAGGAATTTTGCCCTTCCACATTAGCCAACAAGCTACACTGCAGAAATTCTGTGAACATCAAATCGATGTTCAGTGCTTTAAATTAATGAACCTGGTGATTTGCCAGCTAACAGTGGTAAGAGGATAACCGTGTTGTGTGTGTGAATTGACACAAACCTTTGCTGTTATTCTTTTTTGAAGATGACAGTGGTGCTTTTGGGTGTAAGCTTTTCCTCACCTAGTGCAAGACTGGCCCTGTTCAAAAGATAGACTGACAGGAAAAAAGAATAAAATGGGCATTCAAGTCACGTTATACAACACAAAGCCTTCAGAAATGAAGAGAGACCCAGGCAGACCTGCGCCGTCTGGACAGAGGTGCAGGGGCGTGGGCGGAGGGCGCGAGGGTGTGACTTGACAGAGGCAGTGTGGGAACTCAGCCAGTCTGTCTGTTCAGAGCCATCTTGGAGTCTGTTGGTCTCCTTCCTCTCCTCTGGGGGGCGGGCAGGTGTCACGCGGGGGTCTTCTGCCCTGCTTCCAGGGGAGGCAGGTCAGAGCGCTGCGCTGCAGCCATGTCGCAGGGGACACAGTTGGGAGACAGTCAGTATCTGCAGTTTTCTCACTTCATGTAAGCTTAGTGATACTTCATGGTCGTATTTGGGGGTATTTTCATTCCTGTAGAAGAAACTTAGAATGAATATTTTCAGAGTTTGAACTTTAAGAAATCAGCAGAAAAATAAATCGTTTAAGAAAAAAAAACAACAAAACACCTGGTGCCAGGGATGTAGCTCAGTGGCGCTGCACCTGCCTGGCAAGTGCAAGATCCTAATTTCGATTTCCCAGTATCAGAGGAAAAAAAGCAGAAAAAATTTGCCCTTAGCTCACAATAGTGGTTGTCCTTGAGGAAGGGGTGGCTGGGAGTTGGGTTTGGGTTTCTAAGGATATGAAAGTACTTTTTAGTGTTTTATTTCTCGTCTCCTTCCCTCCCTTTCTCCTTTCCTTCCTTCCTTCTTTTCTTCCCTTGTAACTCAGAATTCTGCAATGCTCTTTGCTCAGTTTATATTTATTACTTCCTGGGCCTGGGAAGTAGTACTCCCTGCCTGCCTGGCAGGTTCCAAGTTTGATGGAAGAGGGAGTCACAAGGAACGGCTAAGTATGTTGTGACTTGTCCATTACATGTTTCCTGGGTTTGTAACAAAGTAGAAAGGTCCTTAACATTAAGAAGAAAAGTAATCAGAACTATAGTGAAAAAGTTATCCATAATGTGAGACACTGGGAAAACAGAAAGGAGGGGAGAGAGAGACACAGACAGACAGACAGAGACAGAGAGATCTGGCAAGAAATAGTCCAAAATAGCACTTGTCTTTGGATAATGGGAAAACAGTAGTTAGTCCCCATCTTTATTATACTTTCCTATATTCAGAACTTGTGTATTACGTTTAAAATAGTAGGTGAAGACAGTTCCTTCTCTGCAACCCTAAATAAGTACACAAAAGGGGAAAACCAATTTAATTCATATACTTCTTTACAGGTAGAAAACCCACACTTTTGCCATTTTTGGCAGTGAGGGGAAGAAGCAAGGAAAAGAGATGCAGATGGGAAAAAGATGATCAGCCAACTACTGCTGCCACACTTGAAGGATACCCACCCACCAGCCAGAAATGCCAGGGAGAAAAAGGTCATCAAGATGAAGGAGGTTTTAAGCGCAGACTGGGCCAACCCAGATCTTAAATGTCACTTCTCTAGTCAAAGAATGGTGGACTGAATAGTGGAGATTTAACTATTAGTGTATTCTTACAGTATTTTTTAAAAAATGCTTTATGTTGATTCATTGATCTCTTTCATTATCAATATAACATTTAAAACATACATGAGGCCAGGAGTGTAGTTCATTGGTGGAGTGAGTGTTTTTTGTTGTTGTTGTTGTTTTTGAGACAGGGTCTCGCTTTGTAGTTCAGGCTGGCCCTGAGCTCACTATGTAGCCCAGGCAAGCCTCGAACTCCACAATCCTCCTGCCTCTGCCTCCCGAGTGCTGGGATGACAGGTGTGAGCCACCACGCCCGGCACTGTGATACGTGGTTACTGGGGATTGAACTCAGGACCTTGAGGTTGCTAGGCAGGGGCCGGAACCACTGAGCTAAATCTTCGGCCTGGTGGAGTCTTTTATAGTTCTCTGCAACACGAAAGAACAAAACCACGGGTCATTTTCCAGAAGAGTGATAATAACAACAAAAGCTGAAAACTCAGAGGGAAAAAAACTTTTTTCATCGCGCTTGCTGTGTCCCTTTTCCACACTCATTCACATAAGTGAATACAACAGTCTCCTTACACGCACAAGGCCTGTCTCAGTTAATAGTGTCGAGCCCTGGGGCCCCTGTTTTTTGTTTTTCCCTAGTACAAGGGATTGAACTCGGGTCCTTGTACTTCCAAGGCAGGTGAAGCACCCCTGGAGCTAAATCAGCACCCCCTCCCGTAATTTGTCTCCGAGACAAAAAAGTAACTAAGACAGCAAGTTCTTCTAATGATTATTATTCTTTTATTTTTTTTTCAGTCCTTTATTTGCTCTGAGGAGTGGGTAAAAGGGTGGGCAGTGGGTGAGGTAGGCGGCTCTCCGGATCCCACAATGGTCAGTCATCGTTCGGCAGCTGGATCTTGCTGGGGTCGAAGCAGTTGGACTCCATGATGGGGAGGCCCTCGGCCTCGCGGTATTTCACCAGCCTCTCGGCTTCTCGGCGGGCCCACTCGTGCATCCTATAGTCAGGCAGGTAAGACACAAAGGCAGTGCCAAAGACAAGGACAACGGAGAAGCCAAAGAAGAAGACAACACGCATGTTCCAAAGGTCGATGACCGGGTCCTCGTCGAAACCATGAGAGTCTCGGTTCTTCTCATATAAGTTTTCTTCCTCAGGTTCCGGGTCCTCTTGCCATTGGAAGGCCGGTTCTGGCGCCTGCTTTCTGGCATCCTGCTTTCCGGACCGAGTAACCACAGCCCTGAAGGATCCCCGGCGAACATGGGCAGTCAGAAGCCCACGAGTTGCTCCTGCTGCTGCCGAAAGGCGACAAGCCCACAACCTTAACATCCCGGCCGCCATCATGGAGTTTGCTGCAGCTCCTGTGAGGCAGGAACGGAAATGCGATTGCGCGCAGCCGCACTAGATGCTGTTGTGCTAATTTTTCCACTACCCTCGCCTCACTACATAGATCCCAGGCTGGAGTTCGTTTTTCATGAGATGGGGCCTTAGGACCCCTCCTCTTTCCAACTCATGGGCTCACGGGACATTCTCTCAAAGGTGACATCTGTATGGAAAGAGCCTTCTAATGACTGTTTAAACAAAAATATTGTGAACGAGAGTAATTGGTTACTTTGTTCTGTGTATTTCTGCTAGATTTACGAAAACATTACACAATTCAAAGTATATGAACTGTAACTTAGACATAAATAGCCAGTATACTTATGTCCAAAGAAACATTGCTTGGGCTTATGCCCAGGAATAAGATACAGCCAATTCAAGACTCCCCACTATCCTCTGAAACAGAACAAAGGAGAAAGATCATGCCAATGAAATGACTCAGGCTTTTAATTTCTTGCGATTTTCTTTGGTTTCCAAAGGATACATTTTCTTTCTTTGCCTTCATAAAACTACCAGAAAATTTCTTAAGATTGAATGAGTTGATAAACCTGTTTCTCAAGTTTGCCTGAGATAATGAGTGTGGATTTTTTCCTGCTTAAAATGAAAGGAAGTTGGCAGTTCCATGTTCTTGGCAGACCAGTTTAAAAATCTAACTCATCATTCGAGCTAACTGGAACCACATCGAAGGTCTGAGATTTTGATGAGTGTGCCAATGCCATCCCTCAATTCTTCTTGTACTATTTAGGATTTGGGGATATAAGTGACAAAAAGAAAACATGAATTTCATTACTAGAAATGGGAAAATAAGGCTGTTTGGCTCCCTAGAAAGAACCCAAGCATAGAAATGAGGTTGACTTCTGGTGGTAGAGTTCTACAACCTTGGGGTGAGTCCTCTCTGGCTTACATCTGGTCTTTCCCTTCCGTTACATCTTGCAGCCCAGACATACAAAGAATAAGTAGCTCATGCATTTCAGTTCTAGTTCTAAAATTCCTGGAAAACAGCTTAGCTTGAACTGGGTTAGGTCGGACCTGGTGCACCCCTATCAACTAAAGACTTGGCCAAACTGGGCCACATACTTACTATGATGTATCAGAAAGGGCTGGGATATCCAGGTCCTAGTGTAGTGATATGAACTTGTGGACTGAGAACAGAGGGTGTTAATTAAGCACAACAACATGTCACCTAGTTTTTTTTTTTGTTTTTTTTTTTTTGTGTGAGACATTGAGTTTAGGCTGGCCCTGAGCTTGCAGTGTAGCCCATGCTAGCCTCTAACTCACAGCAAACCTCTTGCCTCTGCCTCCTGAGTGCTAGGATTATAAGCATGAGTCACCATGCCTGGCATTGTGGTATGTGGTACCAGGGATTGAACTCAGGACCTTGCATTTGCAAGACAGACGCCAGAACCACTGAGCTAAATTCCCTGGCCCTAGTCTTTTTTTAAGTGTAATATTTATGTCTAAAAGCAAGTGGGAATTATGTAGGCACTATTTCGCCAACAAACAAGTGCTTGGTACCCTCTACTTTGTGTTTAGCCGCCTACAACCCTTTTGTTCACAGCAGTATCTCCTTGTGACATCACACAAAGGCTGTTTTCTATACTTTTTAGCCATTATTCATGCCCACTACTTTCCCATTGCATCAGCCATCCACCTCCCAGCAACTAAAACAAAACATCTTTTCATGTTTTTGCTTGTATTTTTGTTTTCCTTCTCCATGTATCTTCCCTGCCTACCGTCAAGTTCAAAGAAAAGATTTACTCTTATTAGTGTCCAGAAGTATTTGGAGTGATTTATTTCTGCCACAAAGAAAACGAATGTTTCAAAAGTGATTGAATTATACATTCTTTTCCTCTAGTCAAGCTACACACAAGGCTAAAAAAAAATTGAAATCCTTTCTGACTTGTGGATTCCCTGCCATATGCACCAGAGACACCCAGTTTGAAGATGAAATGGAAATAATAATAAAAATAGCAGTAATAGTAGAGTTGTGGTAAATCTAGGGGTGGTTTTTTAAATGCAGAAAACACTACTTAAACATTTATCTTTAGTCAATGGCAAAAGTTTTCAGAAGTCTAGAAAACTATGGCCATGGTCAAGTTAGTCCACTGTTGATTTTTATGGCTTGCAAGTCAAGAATAGTTGTTTTTTTTTGCTTTTGAGACAGGGTCTCGCTTTGTAGTTCAGGCTGGCCCTGAGCTCACTATGGTGCCCAGGCAAGCCGCCGCGAACTCAGCAATCCTCCTGCCTCTGCCTCCTGAGTGCTGAGATTACAGGCTTGAGCCACCACGTCTGCATTGTGGTATGCAGTGTTGATTGTTGGTGGGCGTGTCTCCACGCCCAGCATTATCTGTGGTTACCGGGGATCGAACTCAGGACCTTGCGCTTGCGAGGCAGGCGCCGGAACCACTGAGCTAACCCTCCGGCCCAAGAATAGTTTTTATGTTATGAATTTTGAGGAAAAGTAGACAGGAGAATAATATTTTGTTATGTCTGAAAATTATCTAAAACTCAAATTTCAGTATAGTTGCCCCAGAGACCACATGTCCCACTCAAGTCTCAAACGTTTACTCAGCAAGTTTCATTCATTCATTCATTCATTCATTCAGGTACTGAGTATCAAACTCTGGACCTTGCACCTGCTGGGCAGGTGCAGAACCACTGAGCTATATCCCAGCTTAAAAGTTTCATTTATTAAGACAAATTCAAAACGCTTACTTGTTCTTTTAAGTTTTAAAAACATCTGATGTTCATACACCTATGAACATATACCACCATAATCAAGATACAGATGAGGTTGGGCACATTCAGGGTGATGTGACTGTAGACCATAATCAAGATACAGAACACCCATCACCCCCAAGACTCCTTATACCCCTTAGGAGAATATTCTTCTCTCTGTTCTATAGCTAGACAACGACTATTCTGCTGTCACTATACTTTCTTTTGCTTTTTATAGGATTCTGCATAAATAAATCAAACCATCGGTACTCTTTGTCTGGGTTAGATTATCCAGTATATTGATTTTGAGATTTATTGTTTTATAGATCAGTGGTTTGTTTCTCTTTATTGTTTTAGTTGTTTGTTTGAGACAGGGTCTCGCTTTGTGGTTCAGGCTGGCCCTGAGCTCACTATGTAGGCCAGGCTAACCTCAAACTCATAGTAATTCTCCTGCCTCTGCCTCTTTAGTGCTGGTATTACAGGTATGAACCAGCATTGTGGTATGTGGTACCGAGGATCGAACTCACGACTTCATGCTTGCCAGGCAGGTGCCAGAACTATTGAGCTAAATCCCTGGCCCTGTTATAGTTTTTAAAAGGTTTTAATTAGTGGTCAGAAATTTGCATCAGGAAGCCAGGCATCATGGCACATGCCTATAATCCTAGCACTTGGAAGGCAGAGGCAGGAGGATTGCTATGAGTTCGAGGATTGCTATGAGTTCGAGGCTTGCCTGGGGCACCTAGTGAGCTCAGGGCTAGCCTGAATTACAAAGTCAGACCCTGTCTAAAAAAAAAAAAATTTTGCAGATGAACTTGTAGTCACAACTCACATAGCTAACTTTTTTCTCAGTTGACAAGTGAACTAGTGACAATAGGAGGTTACGAGTGGAACTGGAATTCTAATTTCCTAATCCACTACTACTTTTGAACAGTTCATTTGGCCATTTCCCAATTTCCGGGGCTCACAAAATCCTGAGACTAACCGCCACCAGGAAGGCGACCTAGCCCGCGCCGCCCATCGCGTCCCGCCTCTCTGCCCCACCCTTCCTTTCCCCTCCCAGTCCTATTTTAGTATACGTGCTGCCGAAGCGAGCACTCCCCTCCCAGTCCTTAGTCAGGCCTCAGGAAACACCAAGAAAACCACACTTCCCGGCGTTCACTGCGATAGCGGGGGACGCCAACCGGCGGTCGCGGATCGGCGCCATTTCCGTGGAGGGGGACAGCGTCGAGGCCTGTAATCATGGCGCTGTTCCCAGCGTTTGCGGGCGTTGGTGACGCCCCCGGCGGTGGGGGCTCTAGGAAAGGTAAGCATACAGAATTCCCAAAGGACGCACGCGGCGAGATTCACGGCGTTTTCTTTGGCCTACTTCTGGTCCGTTGCCGTGGTTTTGTTTATCCCTTTGTATCCCAGAGTTCTCCGCGGCGTCGCAAAGCCTTGTGGGAAGGACCGCGGGCCTGGTCCGAATGTAAGACGGCAGGAATCCTTCTGGGCCTAGGGTTGTACGGTTAGGAACCGGGGAAGAAAAAGGAGAAGGGTCCTTGGAGCTCAGCTAAGAGATGGTCATATTGTTGGACCTTGTTCTTTCTCTGAATATCGCTTTAATCGGAAAATAATGGTACTCCATGTTGAAGGCGACCCCGATGAAAAGAATGCATGTTTTTATTTTATATTTCTAACTTTTCTGTTTCACTTATTTCGAAAATGCTCATTCGGTTCCTATCTTTTGGCAGGCCTTTACCAAGGATTAGGATCCAAAGTCAAATAAGTTTTTTTCCTGATGGACACAGCATGTATTTAAAAGACTTGCTGTGTGCCAGTTCACGGCATCGCTTATTTTCTTTCAGCCTCAAACATCTCAAAAGGGGTGCATTGTTAAGCATTGAATCACGTAGTGAGAGTTCATTTAAAAATTAATTAATCCGTGCCGGGCGTGGTGGCTCATGCCTGTAATCCCAGCACTCGGGAGGCAGAGACAGGAGGATTGCTGAGTTCGAAGCTTGCCTGGGCTACATAGTGAGCTCAGAGCCAGCCCGAACTACAAAGGGAGACCCTGTCTCAAAAAAAGAAAAAAGAAAAAAATTAATCCGAAATCATGCATTTTGTGTGGCGACAAACTTAAAAGTAAAGATTAAAACAGGTTTTTTTTTTGTTTCTTGGTCCTGGGAATTTAAGCCAGTGTCTTGCATGCAAAGCAAACATTATCACTGAGGTTAATCACAGCCCTTTTTATTTTATTTTGGGGCAAGTTCTGGCTAAATTGCCCAAGCTGATCTTGAGATCCTTCTCATCCTTCTAAGTAATTTGGATTATGAGTGTGTGTCCCTACAGCTGGCCTTAATTGGCTTTTATTAACGATTGTAGAAGAGAACCAGAATTAGTTCAAAGAACTCAAGTACTGTACTTGGTCAGACAGTATCTATGGACAGAAAGTGGAAATGAGGTAGAGGGACAGCTTAATTGATTATAGCTTGGTGTTTTGCTTTGAGCCAGCTGGCCTCCTCTGAAGTTTACTGACTTTAGCTGCTGTGATTTCCTAAGACCTATTTTTTGCAAGAATATGCTCATATCCTGTCACTAGGTTTTAGTTCCACCAAACTAAAGCACATTGTGCCACTTAAGGATACAAGTGCCTGAGGTGTTCTAAGTTCACGTTTAATGCTCCCCCCCTTTACATTCCTATCTTAGCTGGTACACTTCTGTTTTTGTAACACATCACTTTTGGGGATAATTTCTTATGTGGATACTGTGACTATAGTATTTATTCACTAGACTATCAAAATCAGAGACAGAATTTGTAGCATACATTGTGTGATTGAAATATATTGTAAATTAAAAATTTTTAGCACAGTAAAAGACCCTGTCAGTAATCTCTCCCCAGTATTTACTTTTGCTTTAAATACACTTAGGCCATCCTTTTTGCTACCTTCTTAAGCAGTTCTG
>PVIC010012830.1:0-38880 GCA_004025085.1 Thryonomys swinderianus | reverse complement strand
TTTTTTTTTTTTTTTGAGACAGCTTTGTAGTTCAGGCTGGCCCTGAGCTCACTATGTAGCCCAGGCAAGGCTTGAACTCAGCAGTCCTCCTGTCTCTGCCTCCCAAGTGCTGGGATGACAGGCGTGAGCTACCACACCAGGCACTGTGGTATGTGGTATTGATTGCTGGTGGGCGTGAGCCACCACGCCCAGCATTGTATGTGGTTACCGGGATCGAACTCAGGACCTTGCACTTGCGAGGCAGGTGCCGGAACCACTGAGCTAAGTCTCCATCCCTGTTAATTCTTATATAATGCCTTCATAGAAGGCAGTGTACATGTAATAATTTTAATTTTTTGAGACAGGGTCTTGCTTTGTAGTTCAGGCTGCCCTAACTCACTAGGTCGCCCAGGTTAACCTGGAACTTGCAACAATCCTCCTGCCTTTGCCTCTTGAGTGCTGGGATTACAGGTGTGAGCCACCATGCCCCAGCATTGTAGTATGTGGTACTGAGGAATCAAATTTGTGGTCTTGCACTTGCTAAGCAGACCCCAGAACCACTGAGCTAAATCCCGGCCCTGTAATAAATTTTTTGAAGAATGGGAAATGTCTTTACAGTTTTTCTAAAAATACTATGCCTTCACTTTTTAAAAAATAATTTATATGTCATGGACATGAAATATATTCTATTTAGCAAAATATCTGATTCATGCTACATAAAGTAATATTTTTTGCACAGTCTACACACTTCTTATTTTAACCAAATAATTTTCCAAGACCTATCAAATTTCCTAGCACATTTGAGAAGCAGGTGAAATTTTCCTTTTCTATAGACCTAGAATATTTAGTTCTCATAGTTCAGTATATTGAACTTAGTGAAATCCATATGTGGGAACCATTTAAGGTTCGGTGATCTTACAAGTATAGTGAGAACTTCCCTTGTCACTTTAAGAACATGTGACTATCTTGAGCGTATTAAGGTACTTATTTTATTAGTTTTAAAATATAAAAAAGGCAAAAATTGTAGTTTTTTTTCATTCTGGATACTGATTATATCCTTTTTACTTTAATATTAACTGTCAGTTTTGTCAGGACTCTGACACTTAATGATTCCTTTACCTATACTGAGTAAACAAAAGAATTTCTTAATATTCCCTAATTGGAAACTTAGAGTAGGTTTGCCAATTTGCAGTTAAATGACATGGTATTAAAATATGTTTATACAAAATATAGTCATTATGTATTGTGTCCACATTTTATTTAGTTGTATTTAAAAGTAAATTTTTAAGGAATATTGTTAATCTTAAACTGCTTGTGTATTCAATGTATAACTTTTTAATATTTACTAATATTAAATATTTAATATTTATTGTTAATTTTGCTTCTTAACTTAGGACGTAAACATTTTTTTCTCCCATGCTGGGGATTAAACCCAGGACCTCATGCATGCTAGACAAGCAGTGTACTACTGTGCTATATACCCAACCCCAAAATAATTTTTTTTTAAGTCTTGATGCTTTAAGCATGTGAAGATGAATATATGATTGTATCTAACATGGACACAAATTCCATGTTGGAAAATAATGGGTTTGTATTTTGTGCCAAGGTTTTGGTGGCTTAGTCTCCACATGTTTTCTACTGTATCAAACAAATGATATGCCTAAGCACAAATAACTACAGTTATTTTTCCAACATGCTCCATATTATTAAGAACTTTAGTACTATGTTCCTTCTATCTGCAGACCCAAATACAACCATCTTTTTTGTTTATCTTTTATTATGCTATTCTTAAAGATATTTTCTTCTTTTTTTTTCTGGTGGGAGTGGGAATTGAACTTAGGAGTACTGAGCTAAATCTGCATCCTTTTTATTTTATTTTGAGACATGGTCTAAGTTGCCCAAGCTGGCCAACAACTTATAATGCTCCTGCTTTAGACTTCTAAATACCTAGCGTTATGGATGTGTGCCACCATACCTAGATAGATTTCCTTTTAACTTTTACAAAGATAATGATGTCCTTTTGTGTAACTTTTAAATTTTGTTTCAAATTCTAAAATACAACTTTTTTTAATATCTGGGCTTTTCTCTTTCTTCTTGTATAATTTCACATATTTGTTATTGCAGAGGTAGCATAAGTTTGGATGACTTTCGGTAAGTCCTGAGCATGTGATTCTTTTCAGTTTAAGTTATTTGTTTAAAGTCCAGAAAAAGTATTCCCCAAACAAGCTAAGTACAACTAAAAATAAGAAAGAAAGAAGGGAAAGGAAGAAAGGAAGGTAGGAAGGAAGGAGGGAAGGAAGAGAAAGGAAGGAAGGAAAGAAACAGTACTGTGCAATTGCTGCTTTTTTTCTATCAGTTGTATAGAATAACTTTTTGAAATGAATCTCTAATTTGACTCAAAATATCTCCTTTTTGAACATGCTGTTATAGAAATAAGCATGTCCTGATGCTGTTAAGACATTTTATTTATTTATTTTACCAGTATCTTGCTTTTCAGGGATACTGCTCTTTTCTTTTTTGAATTGTTGATTTTTATAAATTGTTCTTAGGAGTTTTTGTGTTTATGGAACTTTAAAAAAATAAGTCTAGTACTTTTATGATTCTAGGCATAACATATTTGAAAAATCTCAGTTCTTTTGTATTCTAGATTCCAGAGACTAGAAAAATGTAGGTTATTTTTACACAGGGTTTACCATGTATTTCAGGCTGGCTTTGAATTCATTATGTGATCCAGGCTGGCATTTTACCTATGGAGATCTCTTGCGTCAGACTCCCAAGTACTGGGATTACAGGCATGTCTTACCATGCCTAGCTATTTAGTCAACATTTTTATATTTATTTTTGTAAAATTTCTTCTTTCAGGGACAGTTGTATCTAACAATTCTGGGATTTTAAAAACACTTAATTGAGAAGTGCCAAATCTTAACCACTAGACCACCAGGGAGCAGCAAAAAACACTTAATTGAATGCTTGTTTAGATAAAATAATCTAGTTTAAGTACTTTTAAAATTTTACTTATAAATGGCTTTCTAGTTTTAAAATTTGTTTTGCTTCTCAAACATGTATAAAATATACATCATGACGTATATGTGATTACAAGGTATATTTGAAACTTGATCAGTTTCCTCTTGTTTCTGTAAATGCACCATTATTTTAGTAGCTAAGTTTTGAGTATAGAATTTTAGCTATCTTGGAAGTTAAACATGAGAAACAAAGTACCAGGCTTTAAAAGTTGTTTTTATTTAGATATTTATTTTGTAAGAGTAGCAGCATTTCATAGGGAAGTTGAATTTTAGATTAGATAAATTCTTTCTTAGGAATTTCTGCTTCAAGAAATTCACTTCTGAAAAAAATTGTAAAACCACATTTTTCTTTTACCATTTTGAGGCAAAGTCTCACTATGCAGTCCAGGCTGGCCTTGAACTTGCAGTGCATCTTCTGCCTCGGCCTCCTGAGTGTTGGTGTACACCACCATTCCCAGCAAAGCCTGGGTTTAATGTTCATGGGAGAGCATGCTTCTTCCTTGGGCTATATTTGCTTTTATCCTTATTCTCATTGCTACCCCTTCCCTTGGCATTTTCTTCATTCCTTTGAAGTTAAATAAGATACATTTTATGTCTTATTCCTCTTTTGAATATTTTTATGATTACAAGGTTGAATTTATTTGAAGCTTAGTCAACAAAGGGTTTTTTTGCTGTTTTATCTGAAAATGAAATACCAACGTGATAGTTTATGTGGGTTTTTTTTTTGCTTTTTGAGACAGGGTCTCACGTTGTAGTTCAGGCTGGCCCTGAGCTCACTATGGTGCCCAGGCAAGCCGCCACGAACTCAGCAATCCCCCTGTCTCTGCCTCCCGAGTGCTGGAATTACAGGCGTGAGCCACCACGTCCAGCACTGTGGTACGCGGTGTTGATTGTTGGTGGGCGTGTCTCCACGCCCAGCATTATATGTGGTTACCGGGGATTGAACTCAGGTCTTTGCGCTTGCAAGGCAGGCGCCGGAACCACTGAGCTAACCCTCCGGCCCAGTTTTATGTATTTTTGATGCATTGTTATTTAAGTAGATGATATTTATGGATTTTTAAATTTGTACATGTTTGCATTATGTAATGATTTCCATCCATTGTGAGGCACTGATATATGTGCATAACACATCTTAATTCTGTTTACCTTTTCCTCTCCCCTCATCTCTCCTTCTGTCTCTTTGTTCTGTTCCCATTTACAAAAGATTTACCTCCCTATTTCTTATCTGTCTTTTGCTCGATAAAATTTACACTTTAGGTTTCTCATATAAGAGAATCCACGCAATATTTGTGTGTTTTTGTTGTATTTCACTTAACATTGTGTAAGTGGATATTATTTTGAACATTAATCTCTTGACACATTTTTGTTATTTCAAAGCACATATGGCAATAAGAATTATGTTCCATTAGGAGTCTCTCATCTTTAAAAATTTTTAGTTCAGTTAGTGTTTTAAAGTTAGCAGATTTTAAATGTTAACTAGTAAATTTTGCCTCATTTACTCATACTACAATTTCAACCTTTAAGTGCAGTATCGATTTTTGGCTTCTAAGATGTTGACACTTAATCTGTGATAGAAAAGCTCCAAAGATTATGTTAGCTATACTTTCAGTTTACCATTTCCAGAAGTTTTTTTTTTTTTTTTTTTTTTTGTGGTACTGGTGATCAAACTCTGGCCCTTGTGCTTCCAAGGTAAGTGCAGTACCACTTGAGCTAAATCCCTGGCCCTTCCAGAAGTATTTTTTTAACATTATATATTATATGGTTGGTATGTTTATAGATTAGAGTGTTGTGATACTTTGGTATGTATCTGATAAGGTTTTGTTTAATTTTTAGAAGCACACAGAAAAGGGGAGAATCATTTGGAATCAGCAGAATAGGTAGCAAAATTAAAGGTGTATTCAAGAGCACCACAATGGAGGGAGCAATGCTGCCTAATTATGGTTTGGCTGAAGGTGAAGATGATTTTGTAAGTAGCATTCTTCAAATTTGTATAACTTCAGACTCACTATAAAAAATTAGATATGCTTTTTATTGCTCTCCTTTGTCTTACTTCAAATTTATATTCTTCTTTCATTAGTTATGTAGCTTCATGACATTAATTTTTAAAATTTCTGAGAACTGAGTTATTATTAAAGCGAAGTCGTTTAAGATGAGATATTTCTAATATTCAAACAATTTGCCATGTTTTCATTAAGTTTTTACTTCAGTCCTTATTTTACCTCTTTCCAGTCATGTGTTCCAAGGAAGCTTGGGTGTTTATAGATGCCCTAACTGCTTATTACTTATACTGTGGTCTATGGACTGGCAATAATTGGCATTACACATGAAAGTGGGGAGGTTGAGCAAGGTTGTGAGAGGCACAGAATCACAGGTCCCAGCATGTCTAGACTGACTTGATTTGCATTTTTTTTTTTTTGAGACAGAGTCTCACTTTGTAGTTCAGGCTGGCCCTGAGCTCACTATGTAGCCCAGGCAAGCCTCGAACTCAGTAATCCTCCTGCCTCTGCCTCCCGAGTGCTGGGATGACAGGCGTGAGCCACCACACCCGGCACTGTGGTATATGGTATTGATTGCTGGTGGGCATGAGTCTCCACGCCCAGCATTGTATGTGATTACCAGGATTGAACTCAGGACCTTGCGCTTGCGAGGCAGGCGCCGGAACCACTAAGCTAAATCTCTGGCCCCTTGATTTGCATTTTAACAAGATCTCCATTTTATTTATATGCACATTTTATGTACCGGTACAGTTTTGTTTATTTTACTTTTGCTTCCACAGTCCTGTTTTAAATTCCTTGCCTTTCTTTATTTACCACGGTAATTCATTCTTTTAAAACATGGTTGATCCCCATTAACCTTTATCTGAGTTACCAGGTAGAGTTGAACATCCCTTTTTGTGTCCCTATTGTTTTAAATACTTTTAAAAAATTTAGTGTTTTTATCTTTCTAAAAATTTTTTATTTTATTTTTTTGAAACAAGGTCTCACTGTGTAGTTTAAGCTGGCCTTGAACTCACTATGTAGCCCAGGCTGGAGCCTCGAACAGAAGGTGATACTCCTCCTTCAGCCTCAGGCATGCACCACTACAGCCTTAACGTTTATTTTTATTAGTGTTTGATTGTAGTGCACAATTATATTCATTGTATGGAATTGGTACATGTATATAACACATCTTAATTATTTTTTCTTTCTCTTCTCTTCTTATGTACTTTCTCTGGTTATTGATCCCCTTCCCATTTGCAAAAGTTCCGTTTTTCCATAATCTTTTATTTTGCTCAGGGTTTTCTCACTGAGCTCTTGTGTACCAGTTTTTTATGGAACAAAGATCTTGGATTCTCATTTTGTCTTTTAATGACATGAGCACTAGGCATAAAAAGTTGATTAAGGCATAGACTGCAGGATATTTGCTATCTGGAAGTATAAGAGATAGATGGTAGTGATTGGATTGACAATGACAGGAATGTGGAATAGAAGAGTAAACAGATTCTCTAGTTTTTACCTCTTTTACCTTTTACCTCTTCGTGGCCTCTGGCGTGCTTCATTGATGAATTTATGAGGTTTCCCAATTTTTCATAGTTTTTTAATAGAAGAAAATATCAAATGAGCCCTTTTTGAGGGGTGGTAATCCAAATGTATCATTTCTTCTCTATTTGCTTATTTTCTATGGAAAGTATAGAAAGAAATAAGAACAATAGTAGAACAGACACTGTGATAAAGGCACAGTTTTCAAAAATAATATTTATGTTTTTCTAATTATTTTTTGGATTAGAGATTGAATCCAGGGAGTGTTGGGCTGCGTAGTCCTAGTCCTTTGTATGTTATTTTGAGATAAGTTGCTCAAGCTATATCGTTTTGTGTGTGTGTGTGTGTGTATTGCTCAGAATTCAGCCAGGGGTCTCATGCATTCTACACAAAGACTACGAGTAAATAGTTAATAATGTAGAAAAGAGAATTTTAAGTAACTGATAATTCTGCCTCTCAGTAGTTACTTCTGTTAATATTATGATTTTTTAAAATAAAAACTTCTTGCCTTCCTATTTTGTAGACTAGACTATTACTACATATATGGTTTCTTGTTTTTTCTTTTCTTCTTTGGTACAGGGTCTTGTTATGTGATTCATGCTGGCCTTGAAACTCAGTATGTATCCTTAACTGGCCTCACATTCCTGGCAATCCTCAGCCTCATGAGTGTTAGGATTATAGGTGTACATCACCACAACTGGCACAGTTTCTCTCCTGTTGTATCCTCACTTAATACTAAGTTTTTGTGACTCTTTATAACAATGTATTGATAAAACACTTTCCTGAAGGGTTATGCTGATATATCTTTTTTTTTCTTTTATGTTTTTTGAGACAAGGTCTGCTTTGTAGTTCAGGCTGGCCCCGAGCTCACTATGTATCCCAGGCCATCCTGGAACTCAGCAATCCTCCTGCCTCTGCCTCCTGAGTACTGGGATTACAGGTGTGAGCCACCATGTCACTCATTGTAGTATATGGTTTCCAGGAATCGAACTAAGGACCTTGTGCTTGCTAGGCAGGTGCTGGAACCACTGAGCTAAATCCCTGGCCCATGCTGATATATCTTAAAAACAGCACTATATCACAGATCCACTCATCTGTATTGTTTCCATTAATGTCCTTTGACATTTACAAAATTTTACATTCCTCAATGGAAAAAAAATACCAGTATAACTTTTATTTCTCATTGCCAAGGTTGAACTTTTTTTTTTTTTTGAGACAGAGTCTCACTTTGTAGTTCAGGCTGGCCCTGAGCTCACTGTGTAACCCAGGCAAACCTCGAACTCAGCAATCCTCCTGTCTCTGCCTCCCGAGTGCTGGGATTAGAGGCGTGAGCCACCATGCCCAGCACTGTGGTATGTGGTATTGATTGCTGATTGGCATGAGTCACCATGCCCAGCATTGTATGTGGCTACCGGGGATCGAAACTCAGGATCTTGTGCTTGCGAGGCAGGCGCTGGAACCGCTGAGCTAAATCTCCAGCCCTGAACATTTTTATATTGCTTGTTTTTTAGTATATTTCTGTAATTTCTAAAGTGTCTCTTCTCTAGTTCCTATTGTTTTTTCACATACAGGTGAAATAACGGAATCTGAAGTTGACTTTAATAATATTTTGTGTTTTTATTTATCTATACTTTTTTGGGAGAAAATTTTATATCACGAGATTTCTTGTTTTACAAATTACCAAACTGATATGAACATATTACTTTACAGTTGTATCTCATATGCTGTAGTCTAAAGATACTGGGAATACTAAATTTATTTTGGTAATGTTTTTCCAGATTGAAGAAGGAATTGTTGTAATGGAAGATGACTCTCCGGTAGAAGCTGTGAGCACACCTAATGCTCCCCGAAACCTTGCTGCATGGAAAATTAGCATTCCATATGTAGACTTCTTTGAGGATCCTTCCTTAGAGAAGAAGGAGAAAAAGGAAAGAATTCCTGTGTTTTGTATTGATGTTGAAAGAAATGATAGAAGAACAGGTAGAAGGATTTTTGAGTACCTTTTCTTTAGTTGATTTTATTGGCACATTTTATATGTACATTATGATCACATCCAACATTGAAGGATTGTACCGTTGTACCAGTATATGACACATCTTGATTCTATGAGTTCGTTTTTTGTTTTTTAGTTTATTTTTATTTTTATTGGTACATTGTGTGTGTGTGTGTGTGTGTGTGTGTGTGTGTGTGTATATATATATATATATATATATATATATATATATATATATATATATATATATATATGATGATCACACTCAATATTGGGATTTTTACCAGTGTCTGGCACGGTTTAATTCTCATTTTTTCCCATTCCCCTACCCATCCCACAATTCCCCATCCCCTAAATATATAAGCTTTGTTTCCCTTTTTTTATTACCATCACATTTTTTCTTAACCCCTCATTACTCACCCCATTTAACCCCTCCACCCCATTTCTCTTTGAATATATTATATTTCACAATATCCATTTGTGAGATCCCATTTGTTGATTTCTTCTGCTAGATCTCTTGCTATAGAGGTTTTGTTTGTAAACTGTCCCTGATGTCTCCAAGAGTTCTACTAAACTGTTTTGTAGCAGGTTTAGTATTTCTGTTTTTACATTTAAGTCTCTAATCCACTTTGATTTTAGTTTTATACATGGTGACAGATACAGGTCTAGTTTTAGTTTTGGCAGCCCAGTTTTTCCAGCACCATTTGTTAAAGAGGCTGTCTTCTTCCACTAAGGATATTTGGCTCCTTTGTCAAAGATGAGGTGACTTAGTGTATCCGGAGTTGTTTCTGGATCATGTAATCTATTCCACTGATCCTCAGGTCTGTTACTTTGCCAGTACCATGCAGTTTTTAATCACAGTGGCGTTATAGTGAAGTTTCAAGTTGGGGATTGAAATACCCCCAATTGTGACCTTGTTGCTTAGAATTGCTTTTGCTATTCTAGGTCTTTTGTGATTCCAGATGAATTTTTGGATGATTTTCTCTAAATCTATGAAATATGCTGTTGGGATTTCAATTGAGATTGCATTGCATCTACGAAGTAGTTGTGGGAGTATAGCTATTTTGACAATGTTGGTTCTTCCTACCCAGGAACAAAGGATGTCTTTTCCATTTTCTGATAACTTCTTCTATCTCCTTTTACAGAGTGCTGTAGTCTTCAGAGTAGAGGTCTTTCACCTCCTTTGTTAAATGGATTCCTAGATATTTCATTTTTTTGGATTCTATCATAAAAGGGATTGACTCCCCAGTTTCTCTCTCAGTGAGTCTGTTGTTTGTGTATACAAAAACTATTAATTTTTTAAAATTGGTATATTATAGCCGGGCGTGGTGGCTCACACCTATAATCCCAGCACTCAGGAGGCAGAGACAGGAGGATTGCTGAGTTCGAGGCTTGCCTGGGCTACATAGTGAGCTCAGAGCCAGCCTGAGCTACAAAGCGAGACCCTGTCTCAAAAAAAAAAAAAGAAAAAATTGGTACATTTTATATATACATATCACAATTACAGTCCACGTTGAGAATTTGTACCAGTATATGACACAACTTAATTCTCATTTTTCCCCTTCCCCTTCCCACCCTACCACTGCCCTGCCACTATATATACAACCTTTATTTCCTTTTTTTAACCATCAATTTTTTCTTTCCTCATTATTTACCCCAAACCCCATTTCCCTTTGAATATTTACTATTTCATAATATTGATCATGCATTGTAGAACACAATTACAACTTCAGTTTCTCATACCAGAGAAAAGATATGATATTTATTAATCTGTGACCTATTTATTTCAATTAGGAGTATGTCCTCAAGGTATGTCCATATGAGTATAAATCATTCAATCTCATCATTCTTTATGGCAGAATAATATTCTATTTTATTTAAAAACAACATCTTCTTTATCCAGTCTAGAGTTGATGGGCATTTGGGTTGTTCCAAGATTTAGCTATCACAAACTGAGCTGCTGTAAACTTGGGTGGACATATGTCACTGTGATAGGAATCATGTAATTCTTTTGTGTATATCCCCAGCAGGGGAATAGAGGGTCAAATGGAACCTCTAATCCTAGTTTTTGAGGAATCTCCACACTGATCTTCTTAATGGTTGTACCAGTCTACATTCCCACCAATAATAGAGAAGGGTTCCTGTTTCTCCACAACCTCATCAGCCTTTGTTGCTGGCTAATTTTGAGATAGGAGCCATTCTTTGCAGAGTGAGATGAAATCTCAGAGTTATTTTCATTGGCCTCTCTCATGACCAGAGACATTGAGCATTTCTTCATATACTTCTTAGCTGCTTTTACATCTGCCTATGAAAAGTGTCTGTTCATTTCAGATGCCCATTTTTGAATTGGGTCTTTAAATTTGGGGGGATGGATTTTTTAAAACTCTTTATATATTCTAGATAGTAGCCCTTTGTCTGAGGTACAGCTGGTAAAGATTTTTCCCCATATTGTTGATTGCCTTTTTGCTGTGCCAGTGATTTCTTTTGCTGTGCAGAAGCTTTTTAATAAGATGAGATCCCATTTGTTGATTTCTTCTGCTAGTTCTCATGCTATAGAGGTTTTATTCATAAATTCTTTCCCTAAGCCAGTGTTTCCAAGAGTTTTACCTAACCTGTTTTGCAGCAGGTTTAGAGTTTCTGTTTTAATATTTAGGTCTCTCATCCACTTTGATTTTAGTTTAGTACACAGTGAAAGAGATGGATCTAACTTCAGTCTTTGGCAGGTTGAAGCCCAGTTTTTCCAGCACCATTTGTTAAAGAGGCTATCTTTCCTCCACTGAGGATGTTTGGCTCCTTTGTCAAAGATGAGGTGGCTTGCTGTATCTGGAGTTGTTTCTGGATCTTCTAATGTATTCCACTGATCCTCCAGTCTTTTTCTTTGCCAGTACCATGCCATTTTTGTTACAATGGCTTTATAGTAAAGTTTCAACTTGGGGATAGTGATACCCCTGGCCATGTCCTTGTTTTCCAGAACTGCTTTTGCTATTCCAGATGAATTTTTGGATGATTTTCTCTGGATCTGTGAAATATGCTGTTGGGATTTCCATCGGGATGACATTGAATCTACATAGAAGTTGTGGGAGCAAAGCCATTTTGATGATGTTGGTTCTTCCTATCCAGGAACAAGCAATGTCTTTCCATTTTCTGTTATCCTCTTCCATCTCTTTTTTTCAGAGTGTTGTAATTTTTGGAGTAGAAGTCCTTTACTCCCTTTGTTAGAATGACTCCTAGATATTTCATTTTTCTGGGTGCTATTGTAAAAGGGATTGAGTCCCCAGTTTCTTTCTCTATCAATATGTTATTTTTGTATAAAAATGTGATTGATTTTTGAGCATTGACCTTGTATCCAGCTACACTATGAAATTTGCTGATTAAGTGTAGCAGTCTTTTGCTTGAGTTTTTTTTTTTTTTTTTTTTTTTTTTTGAGACAGGGTCTCGCTTTGTAGTTCAGGCTGGGTCTGAGCTCACTATGTAGCCCAGACAGGCTTTGAACTCAGCAGTCCTCCGGTCTCTGCCTCCCCATTGCTGGGATTACAGGCGTGAGCAACCATGCCCAGCACTGTGGTATGTGGTATTGATTGCTGGTGGGCGTGGGTCACCATGCCCAGCATTGTATGTGGTTACTGGGGATTGAACTCAGGACCTTGCGCTTGTGAGGCAGGCGCTGGAACCACTGAGCTAACCCTCCGGCCCTTGCTTGAGTTTTTAGGATCCCCTATATAAAGAATCATGTCATGGGCAAATAATGACAGTTTAACTTCTTCCTTACCTATCTTTATTCCTTTTATTTCTTTGACTTGCCTAATTGTTATGGCTAACGTTTCCAGCAATATATTGAACAAGAATTGTGACAGTGAACATCCTTGTCTTGTTCCTGATCTTAGTGTGAAGGGTTTTTGTTTTTGACAGTTGAGGATGATGCTGGCTATTGGTTTCTTGTAAATAGCTTTTATCAGTTTGAGATAAAGTCCATCTATTCCGATTTTCTGTAGAGTTTTGATTGTGAATGGGTATTGGATTTTGTCAAATGCTTTTTCTGCATCTATTGAGATAACCACATGGTTTTTGTTCTTGAGTCTATTAATATAATGTATTGTATTTATTGATTAACATGTGTTAAACCACTCTTGCACCCCTGGTATAAATCCAACTTGACCAGGGTGTATGATTTTCTTGATAACTCTCTGTATTCTGTTTGCGCATATCTTATTCAGGATTTTTGCATCAGTATTCATTAAGGAGATTGGCCTATGGTTCTCCTTTTTGGTTGGGTCTTTTTCTCCTTTTGGAATCAAAGTAATGGTTGCTTCCAGGAATGAATTTCAGAGCACTGCTTCCCTTTCAGTTTCATTAGAAAGTATGAGAAGTATTGGCATTAACTCTTCTTTAAAAGTTTTGTAGAATTGAACAGTGAAGCCATCAGGACCAGGGGTTTTCTTTGTTGTTAGGTTTTTATTACCTTTTCAATTTCACAAATTGATATTGGGGTGTTTTACATTTGTATATCTTCTTCATTCAACTTTGGAAGTTCATATGTGTCTAGGAGTCTATCCATTTCTTCTACATTTTCCATTTTATTGGAATACAAATTTTCATAATATGTGTTTATTATCCTCTGGACTTCCACTGGATCAATGGTAATTTCCCCCTTTTCATTCCTAATAACACACTGCTTGACTTTGCTCTAGTTGCTATTCAGTATCTCTAATAGGTGTATAGCAAATCAATTGTCCATTCTTCAGTCTGACTTCAATTTTGTTTGAGAATATAGTTTGTTTTTGTATTTTGGGTAGCATTTCTAATCTTGGTGTTTATTTAAAAGATATGCCTTAATAATTTAAACCTAAAATTAAAATTAAATCTTAAAATTTGTATTTTAGGGCCAGATATATAGCTCAGTAGTTCTGGCGCCTGCCTTGCAAGGTCCTGAGTTCCATCCCGGTAACCACATACAATGTTGGGCATGGTGACTCACGCTCACCAGCAATCAATACCACACATACCACAGTGCCGGGCGTGGTGGCTCACGTGTGTAATCCCAGGAGGCAGAGACAGGAGGATTGCTGAGTTTGAGGTTTGCCTGGGCTACATAGTGAGCTCAGGGCCAGCCTGAACTACAAAGCAAGACCCTGTCTTAAAATAAAAAAAAATAAAAAATAAAAAAAATTTGTATTTTAAAGAGTTTTTGTCTGCATTGCAGATTTTGTTGTCAGTGTAATATGCTGCTGGCAAACTGTCCTGTGGGGGGGGGAAGGTATCATTTATTACGCAGATTTTATATGTGCAGTAAAATAACATTTTCAGGATTTTACATTCCAAAACTAAAAACACGTAGATCTTTTAAGACCAGTTGTTGAAGATGACAACAAGGATTTGCTTTATAGGTTGTGTCTACATCAGATTATTTTTTTCCTCAATAGAAGTATTGTTTTGGAATTGTACCATTTTGGTTGAATTTTTTTGTACTGTTGATCAAATTTGGGACCTTGTGCTTTTGAGGCAAGTGCTGGAAAAACTGAGCTAAATCCTTGGCATCCTCAAATCTCTGCTGGAAAGGCATGAGATGACAATGACATCTGCTAGTATTTGCTGATTCTCTGCTGTACTGTATAAAAATCCTTTATGATGGTTATTTTTTTAGGTGATAGGCACTTATTACATGTCTAAGCAAACTAAGGCACAGTGAGATTAAATTATTTAAGGCCAAATAGAAAGTGAGGGAACTAGGATTGGTATAAGCTGTCTGACCGGATTGATTGACTGATTGATTTTTGAGATAGGGTCTTGCTTTTTAGTTCAGGTTGGCCCTGAGCTCACTATATAGCCCAGGCAGGCCTTGAACTCAGCAATCCTCTTGCCTCTGCCTCCCAAGTGCTAGGATTATAGGCGTGAGCTACCATGCCCGGCACTGTGGTATGTGGTACTGATTGCTGGTGAGTGTGAGTCACCATGCCTGATATTGTTCTATGTGGTTACTGGGAATTGAACCCAGGACCTTGTGCTTGTTAGGCAGGCTCCAGAACCACTGAGCTAAATCTCTGGTCCATGATTTTATTCTTTAAGTGGTTACTTTATGCTGTCCACTTTGGTAACAAGTGACTATTACAAATATTCATTTAAATTAAATGATATTAAAAGTTCAATTTCTGAATTGCACTATCCACATTTCAGAGGTTGTATATGGCTGCCACCCTTTAGTACAGTTATATTGAATATTTATAGAATTCCAAAATATTCTCTTGGATAGTGCTTTTTAAATTGTTAGAGGTTAATTTAGTAAATATTTAAAAGACTCAACTGATTTTAAATTTTTATAAATACATAATTTTGGTGACATGTACAAAATAGTAATTGTGCTGAGCATGGTAGCACACAGCTGTAATCCTAGCACCTGAGAGGCTGAAGCCAGAAAATCACAAGTTCAGAGACAGACTGGACAACATAGTGAAAACCTGTCTCACTTAAAAAGCAAAACAGAATGGCAATAAACATACATAAAAAATTTTTAAAGTTTTTGTCAGGTCTCTGATTCTGTAAACAAACTATTTGCTTGAGATGACTTCATAAATATATGACATTTTCTATATAAGATACAAAATACGGGCCGGAGATTTGGCTCAGTAGTTCCAGCGCCTGCCTCATAAGCGCAAGGTCCCTGGTTCGATCCCTGGTAACCACATACAACAATACTGGGCGTGGTATGCCCACTGGCAATCAGTGCCTCATACCACAGATGCCGGGCTTGGTGGCTCAAGCCTGTAATCCCAGCATTAGGGAGGCAGAGGCAGGAGGATTGCTGAGTTCAAGGCTTGCCTGGGCTACATAGTGAGCTCAGGACCAGCCTGAACTACAAAGCGAGACCCTGTCTCAAAAAAAAAAAAAAATTCAAAATAAGGTAAAATTTGGTAATATGCTCAAAATAATAAATTATTGACTGTGGAATAATATCCTGCTTTATTTATGTATTAAGTATCGTATCTTTTCAGTAATGGGTTGTAAAATTATTTGTGTGTTCAATTTGCAGTTGGGCATGAGCCTGAACATTGGTCTGTTTATAGGAGATACCTCGAGTTCTATGTACTTGAATCAAAACTAACAGAATTTCACGGTATGTTATACTTTTGTATATAAGACATTATCAACATTAGCCTTCTTGAAAGCTGTTGTACCAAATAAAATTTTTGTTTAAGTAATTGTACCAAGAAATGTAGCAGTGATGGTTTTGTTATACTTTTTTGATAATAGGAATGTACTATTTTTTTTAAATTTTTGATTATAAATTATTATTATTATTATTATTATTATTTTTGTGGTACCAGGGATCAAACTCAGGTCCTTGTGCTTCCAAGGTAGGTGTGGTACCACGTGAGCTAAATCCCCAACCCTTGATTATAAATTTTTGAAGTGCACATTACCTTTTTTTTGAAGATAAACCATGGAAGAATCTTTTTTAAAATTTGTATGTGTGGGGGCCAGAGATTTAGCTCAGTAGTTCCAGAGCCTGCCTAGCAAGCTCAAGGTCCCTGGTTTGATCTCCAGTAACCACATACAACAATACTGGGTATGGTCACTCATGCCCACCAGCAATCAGTACCACATATCACAGTGCAGGGTGTGGTGGTTCATGCCTGTAATCCCAGCACTCGGGAGGCAGAGGCAGGAGGATTGCTAAATTGGAGACTTGCTTGGACAGCTACATAGTGAGCTCAGGGCCAGTGTGAACTACAAAGCGAGACCCTGTCACAGAAAAAAAAAAAAAAGAATATGTGGGTATAGTATGTTATGTTTACATTCATTGTGGGAAGTTGGTACATGCACATAACTACCTAATTATTTTTTCCATCCCTCCTCCCCTCCCTTTTTCCCTCCTCTCCCTTTTCTTCTTCTCCCTCTCCTTCCTTTAATCCCCTTCCTTTTTTTATTTGGTGAATAAGAAAATGAAATTTAGCAAATGTCTTGTATTCAATTTTATTTTTATTTATCTTGACATGGCAGTTTATTTATTTATTTAAGGTCACCAGGGATGGAACTTGGGACTTTGTGCTTGCTAGGTAGGTGACAGAACCACTGAGCTAAAACCTTGGTCCTTTCATATTTATTTTTAATCTCTTTGTGGCAGATAATTTAAACTAGGCATTTCAGAGTTACTTTGTTATTTTACTACCATCTACCTTGATAAACATGTTTGTTATAAATCATGGGGAAGGTTATGATTTATCTCTTAGATGTAGAAACAAAACTCATAGTTAAATATTTCTTTTAGGGGTATATACATTGAAAAAGAGAGCTTTCTAGCTCTTCACATGTTTATCTACTTAATTAAGTTAACATCAAAATATAATTATAAATATGTCCAGCTATTTTTGACGCTAGTTGGAGTTTTGTGTGTTTGAATCTTCTTACTTTAGAGAAGCTCTGTGTACTGTCCCCTGGTCAAAGTTCAGGTTGGCTCCACACTGAAAAGGTCAAAGGACCTGCTTTACATTAGTAGCAAAGCTAATGATGAGATGATTTTTGTAGAAAGATGAAGAATGCAAAGTCTTCTTATTTCATAGTTTTTACCTAGATTTTGTCTTTATACTTGTTTTCAGATGGCTTTCTCTTACTCTCTGCCAATCTAGTTCAGCACTGTCTTTGTCTTATTCTTCCTTTGAGATCTTTTCTTTTTGTTTAAGGCTAAGATAATTTATCTCTGAATTGTAAAATCCTGGATTGACCAAAGTTGATTGGATTCTAAATTTCTGTTACTAAAATTTTGTTTATTTTATTGTCTTTTTGTTACCACTATTTCTATTGTCAGCTATACTTAAGAATACACATTCAAGAATACACATTCATGGGGCTGGAGGGTTAGCTCAGTGGTTCTGGCGCCTGCCTCGCAAGCGCAAGGTCCTGAGTTCAATCCCCGGAAACCACATAAAATGCTGGGCATGGAGACTCACGCCCACCAGCAATTAATACCACATACCACAGTGCCAGGTGTGGTGGCTCATGCCTGTAATCCCAGCACTCGGGAGGCAGAGATAGGAGGATTGCTGAGTTCGAAGCTTGCCTGGGCTACATAGTGAGCTCAGAGCCAGCCTGAACTACAAAGCAAGACCCGTCTCAAAAAAAAAAGAATACACATTCATGGCTTTTTTTTTTTTTTTTGAGATAGGGTCTTACTATGTTATGTTCATGACTTTTAAAGTTTGTTTTAAGCTTTCATAACTGACAAAATGCTACCCTTTTTTCTTCTATGAGAGAGTATTTCTGATATACTAATAGAATCCCGTCAATTCAAAACTAATCTCGTGATGGGCTGGAGATTTAGCTCGGTGATTCTGACGCCTGCCTTAAGGTCCCGAATTCAATCCCTGGTAACCACATACCAGTGTTGGGTGTGGTGACTCATGGCCACCAATAGTCAGTACCACACACCACCATTTCTGGGCATGGTGGCTCACACCTGTGATCCCAGCACTCGGGAGGCAGAGGCAGGAGGATTGCTGAGTTTGAGGCTCGCCTGGGCTACATAGGAGCTCAGGGCCAGCCTGAACCACAAAGTGAGACTCTGTCTTCAAAAAACAAAAAAACACCAATCTCATGATAATTTTTGAAGCTATTTTCCTGCTGTACAATGCTAAAAATTTTGTCAGTTAAGAGTGGTTATTGGATGGTCTGATATTTTAGGTTTTTCAATACACTAGAGCTTTTTGTCTGAATTTCTTATCTGAAGCTCTCTAATTTTGTAAAGATTAAAAGATAATGTCATATTTCTACAAAGCAGTGTTAGGAATTTGGATTTGCTATAGTAAATTTATAATTAGGTTTTTAAAATAGTAGCAGGACATAGTAAGAACTTTAATATGGACAAATTTTAGGCACATTTCCTGATGCCCAGCTTCCATCCAAGAGGATCATTGGCCCCAAAAACTATGAATTTTTAAAGTCAAAGAGAGAAGAGTTTCAGGAATACCTACAGGTATGCCACCATCTTATTACTTAATTTAAAACTTGGCTATTCATAGTATATTCAGGTTTGTCTTTTTGCTTTGGTCTGTAAATAACTGTGAATTTAAAAAACATTTTATTTTTATAGTGGGCATAGTGGCACATGCCTATAATCCAAGTACTTGGAAGGCTGAAGCAGAGGGATCAATGTGAGTTCAAGGCCAGCCTGCACTACAAAGTGAGTTCCAGGCCAGCCTGAACTACATAGTGAGATTCTGTCTCAAAAAACCAAAAAAGAGAAAAAAAACTTTAGTGTGGAAGATTTTAAAACAGAACTTTTAACATAAAAGATTGTATTCTAAGAATGAATAGCTATTGTTATTTCATTTTCTTCTGTTTGATTTTTGTTTCTAGCACTGTATGAGTTTTGGAATCTTCTTTGTTGTATTCTACAGTCTCCTTGCATTTGCAGTTTATACTATACATTTTTTTAACTTTCCTAGGATCAACCACTTAAAATTAATTTCCATTTTTCTTAGTATATTTACCTCATTTTGGATAAGCAATGTAATTCGTTATATTATTTCAGTTGGTGGTACAGTTGCTTAAATGTTACTTAAGATATATAGCTTTCCAAAATTAATGATTATATTTCTAAGTGTATAAGAACAAAGAGAAAATATTTTTACTGGATTGAAAAGTCTTATTTGTGCATTGTTTTTATAATTTCAAGTATTAATTCAGTTGAATTTCCATGTTTCTTTACTAAGAACAAATACCTTTTGAATTAAAAATTATTAATAGTATGTGGAAGTCTTTATATTTAATATCTTGTATGTGAACTGTTTAATGCTTTCAACTGAGAAGTATTTTTTGGTAACTTTTGGTGATATGAAAATTAAAATGTGAAATAGCTGTTTGTAGGGATGATTGGATACAGCATCACCCATCTTTATTTATTGATATTATTAACCATTATTTTAACCAATTCTTAAGAAGAATTTTAGACAATCTCATTCTATAAGGCTTTTTTTTTGAGACAGGGTCTCACTTTGTAGTTCAGGCTAGCCCTGAGCTCACTATGTAGTCCAGGCAAACCTCGAACTCAGCGATCTTCCTGTCTCTGCCTCCCGAGTGCCGGGATTATAGGCGTGAGCCACCATGCCCAGCACTGTAGTATGTGGTTACTGGGGATCAAACTCAGGACTTTACACTTGAGAGGCAGGCCTTGGAACCACTGAGCTAAATCTCCAGCCCTAGAGATATATTTTTTGATAATAAGGCTTAAATAAAAGGTTGCTCTACTGGTATTTTGTGTATGTAGATTTCTGCTCATAAGCATTTCTGCAAAATTTGAATATTAGGTAAGTCTGGGTCAAATTTGATTTTTAAAAGTTAGTTTATCTTGCTAAAAATACTGTTAGAAGACTAGAAGCCTGGATTTTCCTTGTTTTTTTCTTCACATTGTATGTTTAATTTTTTACGACAATGCTTATGCTAACTTGCTTAATTAGCAAGGGAGGAAGCCAGGAATGGTGGCAATACCTGTAATTCCAACAATCTGGAAGGCTGAAGCAGGAGAATCAAAAGTTCAAACCTATCTCAGACAATTTAGTGACCTTCCCTGTCTCAAAATAAACTATTAATAAAGGGCCAAGGATATAGCTCAGTACAGAGGTTTTAGATTCCATTTAAAAAAAAAAGTCAAGGAAATTGTATCATATTGTAATACTCATGTTATAATTGAAAACAAATGTATCTTACCTTCTTTGTATTAGTACTATAAATGCTTTATACAATAACACTATATATAGTGTTGTTACCCCCATTTTACACGTAAGAAATCTGTAATTTTTCTGGGCTCACCTAGTTAGCAAATAAAAGAGACGGAATTGAGATGCAAATGTTTCTGACTGTAGAGGCTGAGTTTTTACCTACTATGCAATACTGTTCCTTGTATATATGCAGTCATTTTGTTACTCAAAAAAATAAAATAATAGCTTTTGGTTAGAGTTGTTTTGGTTTTGTTTGTTTAGAATTATTACTGTACCGTTCTGAATATCATTCTAGATCTTTAATTTGTTCTTTTTTCTTTACTTAAGAAACTTCTGCAACATCCAGAATTGAGTAACAGTCAACTTTTGGCAGATTTTCTCTCACCTAATGGTGGGGAAACACAGTTTCTTGATAAGATACTGCCAGATGTAAATCTTGGTAAGTCCATTGAAAGAAAGCTATAGGAGGATAAACTAAAAAGTAAAACAGTATTTTCAGATTTAGAAAAATAGTTTCTATGGTTGTAAATTGTGGGAGATTTATTTTTGCATTTGGAGACAGGTTATCATTTGATGAGTTTAACCCATCTGTTCTGTGAGTTTTGATTATTTTAAGCAGTCACTTCTGATCATGCAATCTCTCACAGAATGCTGTTATTAGCCAGTATATTTTTGTCTTTATTTTGTAAATATAAATATGACACATGCCATGTAATAATGTCATAGTCAGTTGCAATGTATACGTAGTCATTCATATCAAATACATTACCTAGAGATTTTGTAGCCATCTTAATTTGTGTAAGTGCCCTCTGTAATGTTCACAAAACAGCAGTGTCACCTATACCACATTTCTCCTTTAAAGTTCTTTTCTGGCATTCGTTAGATGCGTATCATTGCCCTAAATGTCTCATTCCCTTTCTAATCTTCTCTTATATCTGTGTACCTAAATACAGGTGGTCCCAAGACTCAGTCCTCATTTTCTTCTTACCAACTTCAGTAGAGCCCATTATTTTTTTTTTCCCTATATGTAGAGCAAGGGATGTAGTTGTAGTGGTCAGATACTTGCTTAGCAGTGTGAGGCTCTGACTTTAATCCTCAGCATTGTAAACCAAAACCAAAATTCCAAATAAGTCTGAAGTTTAGTTAAACTTTTTTTTTTAGACAGCGTCTCGCTGTGTAGTTCGGGCTGGCTCTGAGCTCACTATGTAGCCCCGGCAAGCTTCGAACTCAGCAGTCCTCCTGTCTCTGCCTCCCGAGTGCTGGGATTACAGGCGTGAGCCACCACACCCGGCTAGTTAAACTTTTGTCATAACCTGTTGGACGTGACCACCTGGTCTCCTATGCTATCCTTTTCTAATGTGTATCTGTTAATGGCACTGCAGTCATCTTGTCATGCTTGAAACGTTAGCATTGCCATGGAGTTTTCTGCCTCATGCTGTTAGTACACGTCTGTTTAACTTCCAAATTCTAACTCTTGTTATCTTCCCATTCTCTGTATCCATTACTTAATTCTGGTTGTCACTGCCTCTTACTTGGACTGTACTGTTTCCTGACCAGTCCCTTGAATTCTTATCCTCTTCTTTGCCCTCAGCCAGTTTATCTCACCCATCACTGCCCACATGAGTTTACTAAAGTATAGCTTTGGTCATATTCAAAATCCTATGGTTGTTCTTTTCCCATAGAAAGCCTTCACTCCTAAAAAACATTCTGAAAGTCACTGTGTGGTTTGATAGCAGTATTATTTCTTACCGGTTTTGTTTCTTACTTCTTTTTGGGGAATTGAACTCACAGTCTTGCATTTTAAAGGAAGGCAGTGGCAACACTGAGCTAAATCCCTGTATATTCCTGGTCATTTTTTTTTTCAAGATCAGAAAGGATTCATTTAGAGAAAGATAGATTCTGTCTAAGAGAAATAGAAAGGGAAACCAAAAGTGGGTTGCTCCCAAGTTAAATTTTCAAATACACACAATTGTGTAATGAATGCCTCTCTCTACTTTAAATTATCAGTACTTCATTTCATACCTTCTCTCACTTCCTACTCTTAGGTTATTTAGAGTAAATCCTATGTCTTCCTATAAGTAGTCAGAATACTACATTTATTGTAAATCTTTCTTGAGTGTGAAAAGTGAGTTACAAATATTTTCTTATAACCTCATATTTCACTATTTACTATATAAAATTTCCTAAGGAGGGCCGGAGAGTTAGCTCAGTGGTTCTGGCGCCTGCCTCGCAAGCACAAGGACCTGAGTTCAATCCCTGGTAACCACATACAAAAATACCAGGGGTGAAAAAAAATATATATCAGGCATGGTGACTGACGCCTACAAGCAATCAGTACCACATACCACAGTGCTGGGCGTGATGGCTCACGCCTGTAATCCTAGCACATAGGAGGCAGAAGCAGAAGGATTGCTGAGTTTGAGGTTTGTCTAGGCTACGTAGTGACTTTAGGCCCAGCCAGAACTACAAAGCAAAACCTTGTCTCAAAAAAAAAAAGAAGCCTAAGAAATATTCACATAAACAATTATAAAATATATTATGTCTTCATAAAATTAATATTTTACTTTTACTTACAGGGAAGATTATAAAGTCTGTTCCTGGAAAACTAATGAAAGAGGTGAATAAATGATTTTTATATATTTATACCATGATAGTCATAAATATTGGATTATGTGATACTAAAAGTCACAATCTTGATTTTCAGTTTTCTTACAATGATCTCTTACCCACAGAAAGGTCAGCACTTGGAACCTTTCATCATGAATTTCATTCATTCTTGTGAATCTCCAAAGCCTAAACCAAGCAGACCAGAACTGACCATTCTCAGCCCTACTTCAGAAAACAACAAGAAGGTACTGTATGTCATATTAAAGAGCTATTAAATCAAGGGCCAAGTCCAGCACTGATATGGAGGAGACGGAATAGGAATGTAGTTATGGAGAAGGATGATCATCAGGATAGTTATTAGTTTATCTTAGTTTTTTGTTTTTTAACCAACTTCTAAAAATGTTGGCTGTTATCTTTTCCCTGTTCTGTGTCTTATCTTCTTCTGGAACTCTGATTTAATTCTTTTTCAGTGTTCCTTATCTTTTAACATTATCTGATATTTTCTGTCTTGTCTCTTTCCAATACTATCTGGTCTATCTCTTTTTATTTTTTTCTGATCTGTCTCTTGCTGTACCTTCTTCATAGCGTGTGGTCTGTTGTTTAAATGTATTCAGACTTTTTAACTTGATTCTAAAATTTTCAAAAAATTTCTGCCAGTGTACTATGTTTTTAGGTAGTGGTTTATTATTCTACAGAATTTTCAGGTAAAACAGGAATTAGTTCTGATCTGTTGCATTATGATATGCTGCTTGTACTAAAGGCTTTTGGAGCAGTAAGTGTGTACACAGACACAGGACCATAGATTGGGGAAGAGCCTGGAAAACTAACCTATTTAGTGTTCTGAAAAATACAATAATTAAAAGATCTGTGTCCCATCTTAAGTTTCGTTTCCTCTCCTTCTTCCTTCTTTCCTTCCTTCCTTCCTTCCTTCCTTCCTTCCTTCCTTCCTTCCTTCCCTTTTCTTTTTTTTTTTTTCCTCTTTTTTTTGAGACAAGATCTCACTTTGTAGTTCAGGCTTGCCCTGAGCTCACTATGTAGCCCACGCAAGCCTCAAACTTGGCAGTCCTCCTATCTCTGCCTCCCGAGTGCTGGGATTACAGGCGTGAGCATTGTGGTATGTGGTACCGGGGATCAAACTCAGGACCTTGCACTTACCAGGCAGATACAGGAACCACTGAGCTAAATCCCTGGCCAAATTTTGTTTCTTTTAACAGACATTTTGCTTTTTTTAGTGATCTTTACATTTATCTTTTTTTTTTGCTTTTTGGAGACAGGGTCTCGCTTTGTAGTTCAGGCTGGCCCTGAGCTCACTATGGTGCCCAGGCAAGCCGCCGCGAACTCAGCAATCCTCCTGTCTCTGCCTCCCGAGTGCTGGGATGACAGGCATGAGCCACCAAGTCCGGCATTGTGGTATGCGGCATTGACTGTTGGTGGGCGTGTCTCCATGCCCAGCATTCTGTGTGGTACCGGGGATCGAACTCAGGTCCTTGAGCTTGCGAGGCAGGCGCTGGAACCACTGAGCTAACCCTCCGGCCCTACATTTATCTTTTAAACACAAAAAATCTCATTAAATATTATTAGTAATATTAGAAAAAAATTACTGTTTGGGTCTTTACTTTTCTATACCTCTCTTCAGGCATTATTTTTAAGTGGCTCTTGAAGTCTCAGAATACCTCAGTTATAGTTCTTCTGTCTTCCATGAAACAGATGCAGTTCATTTTAGTAATATTTGTCTTCTGTTTTGGGACTGTTACAAATATACATTATGTTGAAAATTAGAAGAGGGATTTAAATGCATAGTTTTGTGAGTAGTAGAATTTGAAAGATCTAGTGGGTAAGATTACAGAGGAAATGAAAGAAGAATTATACTAGAGTGTGAATTATAGTACATAAATATATCTGCAAAATATTTTTGAAAGTTTGATCAAAATGAAAATTGATTTTTTTGGTAGCTTTTCATTTAGGGAAAGGAATTTGGTACTCTAACAAATTATTAGGTCTTTACGCTGCTTGATTTGGGGTCCCAAGTGCTAGGAATTTATCAGAAGAAAATAATCTAATAGAAGTAATTATATGAAAATACTTATTAAACTATTGTTTATAGAAAAGAACAATTGGAAATACCACAAAAGTAATATTGAAATGATTAATTATCTTGAGTATCTGCTCAAGGAATATTTTATAGCAGGTAGATTATATTTAGGCAAACTATAAAACAAAATAAGTGTCTGGGCGTGGTGGCTCACGCCTGTGATCCCAGCACTCGGGAGGCAGAGGCAGGAGGATTGCTGAGTTTGAGGCTTGCTTGGGCTACATAGTGAGCTCAGGGCCAGCCTGAACTACAAAGCGGGACCCTGTCTCAAAAAAAAAAAAAAAAAAAACAGCAACAACAAAACAAAAAAAAAATAAGTATATTTGTGGTGCTAAATGAGAGAAATAGGAAGTACTATTTTTTTTTGTTTTTTGAGACAGGGTCTTGCTTTGTACTTCAGGCTGGCCCTGAGCTCACTATGTAGCCCAGGCAAGCTTTGAACTCAGCAATCCTCCTACCTCTACCTCCCAAGTGGTGGGATTATAAGCATGAGCTACCACACCCCGCATTGTGGTATGTGGTACTTATTGCTAATGGACGTGAGTCACTAGGCCCAGTATTTTTTTATGTGGCTACTGGGATCGAACCCAGGACCTTGCGCTTACAAGGCAGGCACCAGAGCCACTGAGCTGAATCTCCAGGCCAGTATTATTTTTTTGTGAACCCCACTGATTGTAGCTATTTAGAAGAGACTAAAAGGGAATATGCAAAAGTATAGTAACTATGGAATTAGGTGGTGAAATTGTTTCTCTTTTTCTAGACTGTTACTGTTCTCTAATGAAAATATTAAAAGCATAAAGAATGGGGGGCTTATCAGGAGAGAGATCCCTTTTCATGTTTTTTACTTTGAGGAAAATGTTTAAATTTATGTTTCTGAGCACAAAATATCTAAAGAGCCTACAAAATATGTTCTTTGTTCTTCTGACACTTTTCTAGGAAGCTTGCTTGCTTGTTTGCTTGTTTGTTTGTTTGTTTGTTTGTTTGTTTGTTTGTTTGTTTGAGATAGGATCCCACTTTGTACCCAGGCTGGCCTTGAACTTCTGGCTATCCTCCTGCCTCAGGATCTTGAGTACTAGAATTTACAGGAATGTGCTACCATGTCCAGCCTTAGGAAGGTTCTTAAAAACTTCATATTCAGATAAAATTAAATATACTTTCCTCTATAGTCTCCTGCCTGTTTTATGTCATTTCATTTATTTAATTTTCTGCCATATCTGTGTATTCCTTGCCCTTTACATGCTGTTTTGCACATGGAAAATACTTAATAAATATTTAATGTATGTATGAATGAATAAAGTAATGTTTTCCTTAAAATTAGTTGCCAAAGACATATTTGGTTATTGTTGATAATAGACAAATTTTGGGGTAAATATGGCTGAGAGGGCTGAGGTTTAATTGTATTTCATCATTTTTTACTATGAGTAATTCTTCATATGTTGGTCTTTCACATTGATTAGGCCTTTCTAGGCTTTGAGTATCATTGTCCAGATGAATTTTGTGGAAAAGCTAAAGCATCATCTCTACTCATTAATTAATGACATAGCTTTTAAGTCATGTTGGCACTTAAATTAGATATGCATATCTACACATCTTTATAAAGTTTTTGCTTCTTTTGATGTATAAAAACAGGAGTTTTTTATGCATAATGAATTATCTGTTGTGTTTAAAGTGAATGCAAGTTTTTATGTAGTATTATGTATGGAATATGTGTTTTTTATGTAGTTTGGGCATAAATGAGGAATTTAGAAGCAGATTTTAATTGATTTGTTTTAATTGATAAATATTAAATACCCTTTTTCTGGGTGTCTTTAGCCTTACATAATTGTCATCAATAGATCAAATAAACTATATATATGTTTATTCTTTGAACTTTTACTTTAGCTTTTCAATGATCTGTTTAAGAATAATGCAAACCGTGCTGAGAATATAGAGAGAAAACAAAATCAGAATTATTTTATGGAGGTGATGACTATAGAAGGAGTCTATGATTACCTGATGTATGTAGGTAAGATCTAAGTAGTTTATATTAAAACTTGTTTTTTCATTTATCTTATTTCTTTTTTGATGGAAATTCCTATTTCTGAATTCATTTTGCTTTTTTAACTTGAAAGATACTACATTTGTAAGAATTGAATACAGTTGGTCTCAAACATATTAAAGTTACTAGTGTTTACAAATGAAACATTGACCACTGTTACTTGTATTTTCTGTATTGCAAAATACTGAAAATATCTATTATCTTGACCAAAGGTATTCAATTTATTCTTCTCAGGACGGGTCGTTTTCCAAGTTCCTGACTGGCTTCATCATCTATTAATGGGAGCTCGAATCCTCTTTAAAAACACCCTGGAAATATACACTGACTACTACCTGCAGTGTAAACTAGAGCAGCTATTTCAGGAGCATCGTTTGGTCTCACTCATAACGCTTCTCAGAGGTATTTTATTATGTCTTCATTTTGTATTTTGTATATGCAATGGTTTTCATTGGATTAAAACAGTAAGAAGCCTTGTTTTTCTTTAGTTTATTAGTAGTTCTACTATGAGGAAATTAAGAATATTTCAGAAATACTTGTTTATATACTTTTTTTAGATGCTATATTCTGTGAAAACACTGAACCTCGTTCTCTCCAAGATAAGCAAAAAGCAGCAAAAAAGACTTTTGAAGAAATGATGAATTATATTCCAGGTACAGTATTTAAGTAATTTAATAGATTAGTTGGTCCTTTAAGATCACAAACTCAAACTAAGAAACTTACAGAAACTACGTTGTACTGTGAGATTTCACTTTAGAAATAGTTCCATTGACCAATTAAAATTAACTCACTCTCCGTGGTACCACCAAGAACTTTAAGACAAGTCTCTTTCTTCTCACACCATAGCCATATTACTTTCAACAATAATTTACAAACTGGTTAAAGTGGCATGTTATGGGATGATCAAGAGTCCTGCTACCTACTGTACTATGAGAAAAGCTGTACTAGTGTACATGACTAAAATATCAGAATTCAGTCTAAATTTATTGAGTATTTTCTATGTTTCAGGCACTGTTCCAAATGCAAGGGTTATTAAAAAAATATGCTTGGGCAGTTCACCCTAGTAGGAAGACAGACATTTAGATAAAACTCACATAGGTTAATTCATGTACATTCAGGTTACAGAGCTAACACTAAGGAATGAGGTAACTTCTTTTGTAAAGTTGGTAGGTTTGGGACACTAATTAGTTTATGACCTCTCCCCACCGTATTAACCACTGTTAATGTTCTGTTAAAAGCAGATTTTAACAATTTGTTTCAATTGATAAATACTTTATTAAATACCCTTTTTCTGGGTGTCATTAACTTGGAAGTTTAGGACATTTTAAAAGTAAAGTGCCGCCGGGTGTGGTGGCTCACTCCTGTAATCCCTGCACTCGGGAGACAGAGGCAGGAGGATTGCCGAGTTCGAGGCTTGCCTGGGCTACATAGTGAGCTCAGGGCCAGCCTGAACTACAAAGCGAGACCCTGTCTCAAAACAAAAACAAATAACAAACAAAAAGTGAAGTGCCTGCAAGTTCTCCAAGAAGAAATGTCTTGTAAGGAACTATTTGTCTAGGTTTGAAAGAGAGGAAAGATCACTCTTGGCCTTTTGGCTAAGATCAAGTGTGAAAGAGAGGAAAGAACTAGAATGGGATAGATTTGTAAGATAGAGTCACATTTGAATAGACACCTAATGCCCAGGGAGAAAAATAGAGAGTACATGGAGAAAAGGATGACTTGAGTTTTTAGTCCATCATGTAAGAATCTGAACATTGCCACTGTGTCATGGTAACTGAAAAGTTGAACAAACTGGAATAATCAACACTTAGGTCATAGAGAGATGGGATCGTAGGGCAAACCTCTGTCCCCCAAATTTGAGAGACCAATAGATAAATACAGAGAGTCATAGCTAGTTGGAGTAGAAACACAGGAATACAGTCCTCTGTAAGAACCAGTGCTAAAGTAAGGAAATCTGAACTATAGCTGACAAATTGCTGGAACTGTATTGGGAGGTCTGAGAGATTAGAAAGTCCACAGGGATCAAATCAGAAAGGTCCCCATACTTCTGTGAATTTTAATTCCAAGATCTTGACTAAGTTCTCAAAGAAATCAGAGAAATGTCCCCTCATGATCATGGCAGGGAGAGAGGGGAAATAATCATTGTGAATTATGACAGAGCATTCTTCTCAGAGAAACTAAGCAGAGTATAATTGACCCGGGGAAAAGAAATAGCTAACTCTGCCCAGTCCTAGCCTTCTTTGCCCTACTCTAGCTGTCTTGTCCTGCATAAGGGCTGAAAAAAAGTATGTGTGAGGTTCAAAGTTCAGAGTCCATTGTTTCAAACTGGCTGAAAGACTGAGCCCTGTTCCTAGGACTATAGGACCCTTGCCCTTCAGACCTTACCTCCACTTTGCTAAAGGCAGTTTTGCAGCAAGCAGTTTCTGTGCTCAGCGTATCTTGTCCAACTACTAAGGCAAATTCACAAAGCATACTTTAAGACAAAAATTACCATTTGAAGAAACAAACATCAGAACCAGTCTTAGCTATGGTAGGGATTTTAGAATTAACTGACTAGAAATTTAAAGACAACTGTGAATAAGATTCTAAAAGTTCTAATGAAAGACATAATTAGCATAGAGGAATGGATGGAAAGTGTAAGTTAAAAGCACCACAACAGAAATGGAGAATATCTTCAACACCCCTTTATCAGAAACGGTCCAATGCAGCTCACAGGAAATCTGGGCATAGTTAAGAATGCCAATAATCACAGTCTATCCAGGTATTGAGGTCTGTGGCACTGTGCCGGCCTCTCAGGCTCCAGATCCTGAGTTTTATCCCAGGTACCAGAAAAAAAAAATTCACAACCTTTTTTTTTTTTTTTTTTTTTTGAGACAGGGTCTCACTTTGTAGTTCAGGCTGGCCCTCAGCTCACTATGTAGCCCAGGCAAGCCTCAAGCTCAGCAATCCTCCCGTCTGTGCCTCCCAAGTGCTGGGATTACAGGTGTGAGCCACGACACCTGGCACTGTGGTATGTGGTATTGATTGCTGGTGGGTGTGAGTCATCACGCCCACCATTGCATGTGGTTACCAGGATCGAACTCAGGACCTTGTGCTTGCGAGGCAGGCGCTGGAACCACTGAGCTAAATCTCCGGCCCCACAGGTGACATTCTTAATGGTGCAAAACACTCATAGCTTTCCTCATAAACCAAGCATAGGCAAGAATACCTCCTCTCACCACTGCTACACTGAAAGTCTTTGCTGGTATAATAAAACAAGGAAAGAAAGTAAAAGGATATAGGTTGTGAAGGAAGAAATAAAAACTACCATTATTCCTAGGTGACATGACTATCTGTATAGAAAATCTGAAAGAATCCACAAAAACGCTGGACTTTAGTAAGCAACAATAGCAGGTTTGAAGAATGCCAAGTTAATACATAAAAGTCAATTATAAATAAGTACAATTTGAAATTGAAAACAATATTTACGTTATCACTCCCAAAATGTGTACAAGATCTATGAGAAAAAAATGAATTTGGCCTTTGCCTCTTTAGTTTTGTCTTATAAAACCAAGCATAAAGTGAGGATTTTCCAAGAACAGCCTTAAGAACTTAGTTATAATGGGAAAAGGGCACATATTTAAACACTTTGTTTACCAAAAATTAATCTTTTCCTGGGCCAGAGATTTAGCTCAGTGGTTCCAGCGCCTACCTCACAAGCGCAAGGCCCTGAGTTTGATCCCAGTAACCACATACAATGCTGGCGTGGTGACTCACGCCCACCAGCCATTAATTCCACATACTACAGTGCTGGGCATGGTAGCTCACATCTGTAATCCCAGCACTCGAGAGGCAGAGGCAGAAGGATTGCTGAGTTCAAGGCTTTCCCCTGCTTGGGGAAAACATGTTAAGAGTTTATAATAAATGATGACAGGTTTGGGGAAGGGCATTTTGGCAGCATCTTAGGGATTGTAGGGCTTTAAGAACAAAACTGAGAACACTTGATAGCAACATATGGTACAGCAACCTGTAATGATGCAAGAATGCTGTTATATCTACTGGGAATGGTTTACTGAGCAGCAGACAGTCAACAGCAGGAGAACTGAATAATGCTTTTGGAGTGGCTACTTGCATATCCCTTGCCAGAAAAACAGTTACAGAGTATATTGACAGTTCCTGTGAACAATTATTAGTTAGTTTCTAAGAAGAAATCCATGAATAGCTGAGACCATGAGCTCTGAGCTGCAGCATTGCAGGGGTATATTGTATAGATGCAGCATTTCTCAGTTTGATCATAAAATTTTTTCCCAAGGAGCCTCTTGCAGAAACACTGGTTTGGGAAATAATCACTTTTGGACAGTACTGTAGCTGGGATACAAAGTAGTGATTTTGCTTTGTGATCCAATTGCTTTGAAAATTGCTTCACATGTGGATTTCTTGTCTAGATCTGATAGTCAAGTGTATTGGTGAAGAAACAAAGTATGAAAGCATCAGACTTCTTTTTGATGGTTTACAGCAGCCAGTACTCAACAAACAGGTAAAAATTAATTAAAGCTGTTAAATTAGTGTTGGCTTAATTTGTCAAATGCCACAGTAGTTGTCTGGTATGTTTGTGGCTATATAAATGACTCTATACTACATGAAGGCAATGTAATTAAAACATGCAGATACCAAGTGTTTGTGTTGTTCTGTTGAGTATCTTTTGATACGAATTTTTAATTTAAGAGTAACATTCATTGTAGGAAATTTGAGAAATAGAGAAAATTCAAGAAATAAAGGAAAACGTAAACTGTAATTATTTAAGGTGCATAGAAAAAACATAATTAACATTTCTATGTGTGTAATCTATATATATATATATATATTTTTTTTTTTTTTTTTTTTTTTTTTTTTTGAGACAGGGTCTCGCTTTGTAGTTCAGGCTGGCCCTGAGCTCACTATAGTGCCCAGGCAAGCCGCCGCGAACTCAGCAATCCTCCTGTCCCTGCCTCCCGAGTGCTGGGATTACGGGCGTGAGCCACCACGTCCGGCATTGTAGTATGCGGTGTTGATTGTTGGTGGGCGTGTCTCCATGCCCAGCATTCTATGTGGTTACCGGGGATCGAACTCAGGACCTTGCGCTTGCAAGGCAGGTGCCGGAACAACTGAGCTATATATTTTGTTGAAGTTTTTTGTTGTTGTTATTGTTTCTCCCCCTATAGTGGGGCTTTAACCCAGGGATGCTCTGTCACTGAGCTATATCCTCAACTTTTATTTTGAGGCTGAATCTCATTAAGTTACCTAGGAGATTTATGATCAAATTTGGGATCCTCCTGCCTCAACCTTAGTTGTAGCTGAAATTACAGGAGTGTACTAGGATGGCCCAGTAGCTAATTGGGATCTTAATACAATTATGTTTTGCTCATTTCATTAAAGTTTTTGATATATATATATATATATATATATATATATTTTTTTTTTTTTTTATTTTTTTTTTATTTTTTTTTTTTTTAGTTTTTCTTTTGTTTTTGAGACAGGATCTTGCTTTGTAGTTCAGGCTAGCCCTGAGCTCACGATGTAGCTCAGGCCAACCTGGAACTCAATAAAATCCTGCCTCTGCCTCCTGAGTGCTGGGATTACAGGCGTGAGCCACCACACCCAGCACTGTGGTATGTGGTACTGATTGCTGGTGGGCGTGAGTCACCCTTATTGTTGTATGTGGTTACTGGGATCAAACCAGGGACCTTGTGTTTGCTAGGCAGGCATCATAACCACTGAGCTAAATCTCCAGCCCACATGTAATTTTTTTTTTTTTTTTGAGACAGGGTCTCGCTTTGTAGTTCAGGCTGGCCCTGAACTCACTATGTAGCACAGGCAAGCCTTGAACTCAGCAATCCTCCTGCCTCTGCCTCCCGAGTGCTGGGATGACAGGCGTGAGCCACCACGCCCAGCACTCACATGTAATGTTTTTAAAAAGAGGCATGATAAAATGTGTATGTGCAAGCACATGTGTACCTTTTATGCATTTTAAGAACAGAACATTACTGATACTATTAAAGCTACTTATGTGCTTGTTTTACTTAGCAGTCCTATTCCTCATCTTCCCATGATGATTAAGATAACCACCATTTTGAGTTTTGTATTTGTCATTTTTATTTTGTAGTGTCTTAAATTGTATTATTTTTATTTTTTGATGCTTTAGCTTACTTATGTTTTATTGGACATTGTGATACAGGAACTGTTTCCAGAGCTCAATAAGGTAACTGAAAATCAACAATTTTGTTATTCTTTTAATGGTATACTGACATTTAATTAGTGACACAGATGTGAAAGAAAACTTTGTGACTGTCACCCTATAAAAATTGAACACCTTCAAAAGATGACTTTTATATTTTACTTATTCATTATGTCCAAACACAGAGTAGATTTAGGAGACAGGAGCTGTGTGGTCTCTGCCTTGACATCATCTCCTAATTATAAGCAGATAGTGAACATTTTCAGTCTTCTCAGAGAGATGTGTATTTAACTTTTAGTATTAGAATGGGCCAAATTCTTGAAACTGTCATCTGAAATTCTATGCTGTGTAAGTAAGAAATTTTAGTATTTTTTGATGTGGTTGAGTCTGAACCTAAACTCACAAAATGAATTGGATTTAGAGCATGATAATGTTATTGTTAAATTCAGTCTTGATTATTTTGATCAGAATCATTATTTTCTATTATTTTCTGGCTAATCCTTTCAGTTGGATAAAAAAACCTTACTGTTTAAAGCTATGGTATAATGAAATGTCACTTTTGCAGAGTAAAGGAAAAGAGATTCTTCACTAATTGCCTAGTAATTATAAGCTTTGAAGTTTAGTAATATTAAATCCGTGTTTTTCTTTTTGAGGTGGCAATTATAGAAACTTTATATTAACTACATTGGAATCAACACCAGAAAAATCTGCTCTTAAAGTTATAAGATTTTTTTTTTTTTTTTAGGCAAGGTCTTGCTATGTAGTTTAGGGTAGTCCTGAATTCCCTAGATAGCCCAGGCTGGCCTTGAACACATGGGTATCATCTTGCCTCAGCCATCTGACTGATGGAATTACGAGTACGGTCACTACACCCAGTCTTTGATGTTGTATCTATCAGGATATCTTACTGTATTCTCCTCTTAAAGATAGATAATAATTGGCTATATATATCAAACCAGGAAATTTATATATATGTATATGTATACATAGGTATATGTATGTATGACATACATATATATATAAATATATATATATATATATATATATATATATATATATATATATATATATATGTCTCAAGTTAGAAGTGTAATATGCTCAGGCTGGAGATTTGGCTCAGTGGTTCTGTGGCACCTACCTTGCAAACTCAAGGTCCTGAGTTCATCCCTGGTAACCATATACAGTGCTGGGCATGGTGACTCACACCCACCAGCAATCAGTACCACACACCTCAGTGCGGGGCATGGTGGCTCACACCTGTAATCCCAGCACTAGGGAGGCAGAGGCAGGAGGATTGCTGAGTTTGAGACTTGCCTGAGCTACATAGTGACCTCAGGGACAGCCTGAACTACAAAGTGAGACCCTGCCTCAAAAAAAAAAAAGTTTAATACGCTGGACAGTGCACAACTGATCTCTTCCTATTGTCATCTGTATTTTAAATGAATTTGTTTTTTCTTTAGGTACAAAAAGAAGTTACCTCTGTGACATCCTGGATGTAAACATTTAGATTTAGCATAGAATATTTGAAATTTTTATCATACTAGTAATAGATATGTACTTCTTTTTCCTTCTTGCTGTTTTATATTCTTGTATATGTCATGTACTTCAGTGTCCAAAATTGATATTTTGTTTTAATAAAGACTAACATATACATAATAATGGTTAAATGTGATAGGTTTAGTATTTTATTTAATATTTTATTTCAGTTTTCTAAATTTCACAAGAACATCTCAGTACTATTTTTTAAAAAGAAAATTCATATTCTCTTGAGGGCAAGCACAAAAGATTGATCATGTTTGTATTGTGTCACTTTGATGAAAGTAATTGTTTAGGGCTCAGGATTTAGCTCAGTGGCAGGGCCTGTTTCTCAAGCACAGCAAAGGCTACACGAGTTCCAGCCTCCATACCAAAAATAAAAAGAAAGCAATTGTTTAGTGTGGAAAAAAGCAAGATAAGACTTACTTTCCAGTATTATGTTAATACATTAAATTTTTCCCTTTTTTCTCAGTTTATACATATTAATTGGATCTGCAAATAAATTTCCTCTATGAGGTTACTTTAATACAGATTTCTCATTATTGCTGAGTGACTTAAAAATGTTAGTCTTGTTTTGTGTGAAAATTGAATATTACAGATATTTGTTACTGGGTGGTTATAACTAAAGTGAACTGAATTTATATTACTATAGTCCAAAATCTTGTATGTATAATTTAAGCAAGTAGATTTTGGGTTTATGTTGTTTATTGTCTCTTCAAAAGAAAAATATAGAATTGACTTTTCCAATTAACATTTTTTTCTTGAGGAAAATTTTAAAAAACATATATATATATATTTTTTTTTTTTTAACCTAATGTATATATTAGTTCAGGCTGCAGTCCTCTTTCCTGAGACTTCTTAGTACTGGGATTACATGTATTCACCACTGTGCCCGGGTTTTATTTATTTATTTATTTTAATTTCTAAGGCAGAGTCTTGTTATATAGTTCAGACTAGCTTTGAACTTAGTATGTAGTCTAGTTTGGCCTTGAGCTTAAGTGATTTTCCTGCCTCAGCCTCCTGAGTGCCAGGATCACAGGCATGCACCACTATGCCCTGAGTGCTTGGATTTTAAAAGATTATTTTTTAAAGATTCTGTGATTTAAGTTGTACTTGGTGGTACACATCTGTAATTCCAGTTTCTCAGAGGGCTGAGGCAGGAAGAGTCCAAGTTTGAGGTCAGCCTGACCAACTTAATGAAACTGTCTCAAAATAAAAAAACAAAAAGGGCTGGAGATGTAGCTCAGCAGTTTTGCTATTGCCTATCATTTGTGTGGTTCTGAATTCAGTCCCCACTATTACCAAGAAATAAAAGTTTTACAGTGTTTAAAATTCTACTTGGAATTCTTTGCTATGTTATATTTTCTTCCTTAAAACAAATTTGTCAAGATTGAGTATTTGTTAATGGTTGTAGAGTTAATTCAGAATGTGTTTATTGAGCTATAAGCATTCATTAGACATTGTGTTATGTGGGAACAATGAATTATTACTTGGAAAATGAAGACATTCGATATAAATACTCATTTTTTCCCCAAAACTTCCAAAAAATCCATTTGAAGTTTTAGCCATTTTTTAAAGAAAGGCTTTCTTAGTAGTTCTATTATTTTCTCAAAATACTTGAAAGCTATAGAATATGGATGATGTTCTATGAACCAGTCGTTTAATAGCCTTAAACATTCACTAATTTCTCAGGGATGGAGAAAAACTAATCAGGCTAATCATTCACATTTAAATCTATTGCACTTTGACCATTATTTAAAATGTAATGAATAAACTGGAAAATAAAATGTTTTAGTTTTTTAATACTATATTCACCTAGTTTTCTTTTAAAATTTTTTTCACCTGTTCTTAAAATTGTGGTATTATTTATTTTAGTAAGAAAGGAGTGTATGCTAGAGTCCCTGAAGGGCAGAGCAGTGAGTGTTAGCAACTCTGTCCAGGACAAAGTGTCTGTAGAATCTGGAAAAATAGCTTGAAAAGGAAGCAAAGTGAGTCGAGGTTACCTAGAAACCATGTGGGAGCTGACTGAGGAGAAGAAAATAAGATCGAGTGATATAGAAGAAGTAGATCATAATGTGGAGGAAAAACTATGCAGTGCTGCCAGTGGCTGACTAACTGCCAGCTGGGAGGTAAAACAAAACTAACAACTTTTTTGCGCATGGACAACCAGAGAACTGCATCAGGACCAAGAGAATCACCTGCAGATGGAACGAGCAGGGAAAATGTGCACACTGCTTCCAGAGCTTCTGCTATCAACAGTTGGTGAGTGACCTCTGTACAAGAGCCTGCAGATGCAACAGTGGAGCAAGAGTTGACAGACACACCACTGTAGGGGAAGGCAGAGTGTTTGAACCTGGGTCCCAGGGCAGCTCCTTGGCTGTTCACACTGCCAAGTTCTCAGAGTAGATGAGGGACAGAGAGTCATGGGCAACTGCCGGCAGCTGGAAAGCAGACCAGGAGAGAGGCAGGGGCTGGTGAGCACACACCTAGTTCCCACGGTAAGAAGCCAGGTGCAGCCTGAGTTACACCAGATAATGCTTTGATGCCTTGTTCTCTCACTATAAGCAGATCTCTACACATAGCATTGTTCTGGGGCAGACTGCCACCTTAGAGTTCTAGAATGAACAGGGACACATCTGGGTTTGAACTCTGCTCCTTAACCCTAGCCTGAGGAAAAGAACCTTGTATCTAAAACAATAAAAATCTTTACCATATTATTCTTTGATTGAATTATTCATTTTTATTTTATTTAAATTTTTTTATTCTTTGCTGTTTTCCTCCTTTTGTACATCCCCCCCCCAATTTTATCCCATGTATTTTACCCCTTTTTCTTTTATGAGCATGTCTGTGTATGTGTTCTTCAAATACAGTCTATAAAGGTTCAGGAAATTCTCCCTTGTCTCTCTATATACTTTTTTTTTTTTAGGGCAAAAGAAAAAAAATGTTTATTGGACAGATATATACCAGATACTGTACAAATATATTCTCACAACAACCCTGTGAGGTAGGTAATCTCCACGTTTTCTGATAATGTAGTTAGCCTCTCATATTGTTCCTGAATTTTTCTACTAATATGAATTTCCATTCAGTTACTTTTAACCTCCCTATTATAGAGACTCTGGCAGTTGTATTTAGAAATGCCTACTTATGCTCAATAAATATTAATGTAATGAAGTGTTTCACAGTCCATCAATGAATGATTGTAAATTAGAAGCTACCACCCTGTATCAGTCTACATTCTTGTCTAGCTCTTGTTCATGAGCATCTTGGCTATAAATTCTTACTTGGTTTCCACGTTTCCTGTTTAACACAACCACACACACCCATACACCCAACATTTTCATCACTGATTGAACATTTATTTTCAACAGTTAACCTAAGTCTTAATAAGGACCAGGAAGCAAAGTTAATGAGCAATACATGTTGAATATTACTAATCATGAAATGATTCTTCCAGCTTCTAATTAAAAGTAGTATAAACCAGGCAAAGGAACATGCCTGTTCCACAGTACTGGAATGCTGAGGCAGAAGAATCACAAGTTTGAACCCATTCTAGGCAACTTATGAGGCCATGTCTCAAAAAGGGCTGAGGATGTAGCCCAATGCAAAATCCCTGAGTTTAATTTCAAGTTCCACAAAATAGTAACAAAGTTCACCTGTCTCAGAATTAACTATCTTATACCCAAGAGGAAGCTCTATTTTCTAGTTCTCCAGCTCTACACAAAGGGACCAAAACTAAAGAACTGTATGCCCCCTCCATGTAAAGGGGAGCAGATAGCCCTTTGAAGATCTTGTTCCATACCTATACTCCCAAGCAAACAGGACCTTAATTCCTTCCTCATCAATTTCTTTATTTGGGTTTTTATTCCTTCATTTCCTTCTTGTGTGTAATAGTCAGCTAAAGACATTTTTCATCTATGAACTAGCCTGGGTGTAGGGGAGTGCCCCAACAAACTACTTTTGTAATGATACCACCATCACCTCTGCCCAAGCTCTTCAGGAAATGACAGCACTCCGAAACTGACAGTATTTCTCAGCTGATGAGGAATGGTTTGTGAGGTAGATAATCTCCAATCAGCATCATTTCAGATTTCTTGGGAGATCAAGAGTTCCTTCTTCTTCTTCTTCTTCTTCTTCTTCTTCTTCTTCTTCTTCTTCTTCTTCTTCTTCTTCTTCTTCTTCTTCTTCTTCTTCTT